>NDXB01002581.1:98533-141910 GCA_002631895.1 Agapornis roseicollis
AAAAAAAAAAAAATCAGAAAAAAAAAAAAAAAAAACAAACAAAAAAGACCCCCAAACCAACAAAACATCCCACTCTGCCTGCCTAGCTAATGTAATTCTGCAGAGCTTGGTTATGGTATGGCAGGGACCTCCAAGTGCACTGTCTTTACTTTCCAATGGATGCAACTACTTCTTGGTCAAGTTTACTCTATCACTACTCCAGGAAAGAAAGAGAAAAATCAAAGTTGCTTTTACGTCTACTCCAAGAGGAAAACACCCTCCCATCTTTGCTTGAAAACAGCCAATCTAGGTTGGAGCTCCTGACCCAAGAAACACCTCTAGTCATACTAGGAATAACCAGGCAAGTTAACATCTCTTTCCTTTCCTACAGATTCACTCACCTTATACAGTGTGTTTCGAATTATTTCAATGTTCATTTCATCCAGGTCCTGTTCAGATATGCAGTCTTGGAAGAAAGCAGCTGAAACAGAGCCACAGACAGAGTCAGCATTGCCCTAACCAGATTCATGCCCAGCACCTCCCAGACTCTTAAACAATACCAGGCAATAGCACACTCTGTATTGAGCTTGGCCCTCTTAGGCCTGGGCCTTATCTTCAGTAGCCACCAAATTGTCATGATTCAAAACCTCAGGCTCCATCATGGTTCCACAGGCCACAATAATTTCTGGGGCTCTCCCATGAAAATCTGTCTTCACCCCTTATTCCTATGATGTAGTTAACAGCCTGTTCTCAGCTCTAGACCCCAGCATCAGTGCCAGATCAGCCCATGTTCAAAAAACAAGCAAAATCCAAACTCCTCCTAGAGGCAGGTATTGAGAGGTGACAAGACAGGTTCCCAATTGTCTGCTTAGGCATCTGTGCGACAGTGGCTAGCAAGTCCTGAGGAATTTGGTGCTTTTCCCTCCTTCTCCAATGAGGCATGGAGATGCCACAGCTCCTGCAGCCCATAACACTCCATGGTTGGAGTCACAAGCTGTTTTTCCTGATCAGGTCTATCAGTCCCATTTTCCACCTCTTCCGAGGACTTCTATTTCTTTATCTGGAGGCAAGAAACAGGAGACAGGATCAACTAGTGGTTTTTGTGGTAGGATGCTCAGCCCTACATACTTTGCCAAAGTATCTCTGGGAAGGAGTTAGAGAAGATGTTTCCACAGATTTCAGACCTAACACAGGGTACTGCAAGCTCCAGATAAAGATGAGTCTTGTACATCTAATGTAACATAAGGCTGTTGTGCTCCTGCTGACAAGCAAGTGGTACAATAAAACCCATTGACAGGACTTTTAATGACTTTTACTCTCCCTCAGCAACCAACTTTGCTGAATCTGCTGCACAGAGAAAAATGATCTTCCTCAGCTTACACAGTCCAGTTGGGGCTAAAGAGCACTGCATTCATGCTGAGAGCTGACCAGTGCTCTGCTCTGTGTGACAAATCAGGTATAACGCAGGCTCACACCTCGATGTGCACTGCTTCTATAGCAGCCGGACTGTGGGTCTAGACAGACCTGAACCGAGGTCAACCTCACCAAGGTTTGTTTGCAAGAGCATCAGAGACCAATGCCACGTAGCTGGAGGATCACTGCTCCCTCAGTTGGCAAAAATGAAAACAGAGTGTGCCAGGACTGGTTTTCACTGCAAGACTCCCTGTCTAGCCTAGCTAGCTAAGCAGTGGCTACTTCAGAGTAGCAGAGGAATGAGAACACAGCTATTTCAGTTTTTGGCCCTCCAATATCCCAAATTAAGCTAACAGCAAGTCTTATTTTGCCCTGCTAACCTATGAAAGCCATTTGGGGTTAGGCATTCCTACCAAGCCACATAGCTACTCAAGTACTTTTAGGAGATAGAGCTGCTGTTTCCTTGAGTGTGGTCACTGGAAAGAGTGCAAGTTAAACAACTGGAGCCTACATGCCTGCTTGTTTAGGCAACACAGCTACTCCCCATGTTCTCCTGCTGAAGAAATGCCACACTAGATGGTACACAGCCTCAAGGGCATGGCTAGGGCAAAAGGCCTGAAGAAGAAGTCAGCTGAGCCAGGGCAGAAGCGGGCAAAACTGAGTCATGTACAAGTACATGAACGCAAGAGGCGAAGACCCTTAACTGCCAGACACGCTCTCCAGAACCACCTCGCTGCTGTAATGGGGCTTTTTCACTCATTCTTTTTCACAGCTGGAAGCTTTGAGGTCTCTGAGACAGTATCTTTGAAATATCCTTACCTTATTCCCAAAATGGGAAAGTTCTCACTTACTCATCTGGAGGATTTTCTTCCCTCGCATCATCCCTACAGCGGGTTCAATTCAGCTGCATGCAGAGCCTCGGTTCTCCTGCTGTGTCACTGCCCCACCTTGCAACCCAGATCTCTTGAGACAAGTTTCCCCTCCTCTGCTAGGCTCTATCTGGCAAGTAATTTTTCCATGACAGCTACTTCACTTACCCCATTATTACACAGAGCACTTACAAAAGCACTTTCAGTTCCAAAACCAACTATTTCTATCACAGATAATGTGATGATTTAGTGTGTTTTGTTCTTTTTAGCAACCCCAAAACAATGATTAACCACTGACTCAGGTGTACCTCATTGTTTTTGCCCACAGAGGCTAAACTAGCAAGTCACCTGTGACTACCTCCCGTACTACAGTATAAAAAGGCTTTCGTATTTTCTCCAGAACCACTTCCTACACCTTTGATCTTTAAAGAATGTTCTGTCTGAATAGCTGTTCATAAGACAACTGGTTTTAGCGTTCTGTGCCTCCTGGTCAAGGCCTGTACCCCTGAGACAGTATTCCTCAGCACAGTATCTTGATACAAAATGAACTTAAAAAGATTTTGGAGACCTTTCTTTTGCTGTTGCTGTTTGAGCTTGGGGGATTTCATATATAAAGAGCTTTTCTCCATCTAGAGCTAATTTTCTCATGTGCAAAGGCATGTGCAGATCTCTCTGATTCTCTATGAAAACTGCCTACAAGAAATTGCCCAATGGTCCAACTGAAAGTGCTGGAAATTAAGTGACTCATTCCAGCAGAGGAGCTGATAACTCTTCACCGAAGAAGCCAAGTGTCTCATGACATTTATTGAGAGGTCTTAGAAAATGTGATCTCTTCAGACTTTTTCCTTCCTCCCTAATTGCAGGTGATGTTTCCCAGAAGTGCTGATAAATGGACATATCTAGCAGACCAGATCTAACTACATCTGCACTGTCACTGCAGCTCAAGGCCTGGCTCACACAAACCAAACTCCCCAGCAGCCTGTACTACCAGTTTGGACATTTGCTGTGAACTAGCTGGTCCTCCACAGATAAAACTGGCTTAGGACAGGGATAAACCTGAACTCAAGCCCAGCCACCACAGGCAGTACAGCCACAGCTGTGCACTACCCATCACTTTGTCTTCCTGGCACAAAACTTAGTCTTAGTTGGACCTAGTCAGACTAGGGGAAAAAGGGACATCTGCTCCACACACAGCTGAGAGGTATTTTGAAAGGCTCCACTCACCCAGGGGAGTGTCCACCAGGATTGCATTGTAGAGCTCCGCAGGCGTCTGAGCAATGTTCACAGCTTCCATCTGCTCAAAACTTCCCAGAGGATGGCACTTGGGCACCAGTTCGGAGATGGAACGCTGGTGCAGAGTCCCAGTGATCAGCAGAATGACATTGTCAATCATGTAGCTGTACCTGGAGGAATGCCAGAGGACGCCTGTCACAATACAAGTAATACAAAAAAACAGCACTGGCACCAGACAGGCACACATCTTCAGTAAGCATGTCCAGAACGATGCACCCTTACCACAAAAAAATAGTAAGGGGTGTCCTTAGTGTCTCTTTATCATGCCAGGAAAAGGGCATCAAACGCAGTCCTAGGCCACAATTTATGCTAGACACCATCTGGGCATCTCGTACCTACCACTGAAGAATTGGAAGGTACTTCTGGAGGTCTCTGGACCAATGCCCTGCTCCAAGCATTGCCAGTTCCAGCTGCTCAGGGCTTTGTCCAGCTGAATTTTGCATTATTTGCAAGATTTGTAGATCTCACAACCTCCCTGGGGCTCTGCTTCAGTGTCTGACCACACTCACAGTGAAAAGTCTTTTCCTAACAGCTCACTGAAATTTCCCTCATGGCCATGTCTGATGTCTCTCATCTTGATCCTACACATGTCCAAGAGGAGCCTGGCTGCAGCTTCCTCATATCGTTCCACAAGGAACATTTCTCCCTTCAGCATTCCCACTGCTCTCCTTGCATCACCATGCTCTACAGAGACACCAGCAAAGGGGAAATTTGCAGAAAGCCTGACTCAAGCTCAGCTTCAGTGCCAGCAGCAGCGCTCCATCTTGCAAAGACTATGGAGAAAGGGTCATGTTTCTGCAGCCCCACTCCCTTTCCAAAACAATAGGGCTGGCAGCTTTGGCACAACCTTCATTCACACCCTCACAAAACTATACACAAGGTCTTTCACACCTCCACCATCAAAAGTTAGGAAGTTCTTTGCATTAGCCCATGTCATGATGT
This sequence comes from Agapornis roseicollis, assembly GCA_002631895.1. Taxonomy (NCBI): domain Eukaryota; kingdom Metazoa; phylum Chordata; class Aves; order Psittaciformes; family Psittacidae; genus Agapornis; species Agapornis roseicollis. Next base: position 103,030 of record NDXB01002581.1, read on the forward strand.
CCCTACTTCTCTGCTTATGTTATATAGGATTAGCAGATTCAGCCTACACCACTCAGCACAATTTCCACCAGCACAAGCTCTTTGTGGCCCTTCTCTCCAGTATATCATTGTTTCTCTTGCAAAAAGGCTGATTGTCTTCTCCAAGCAAAAGATCCAAGCAACAGATCAAGGCATCATGTAAAACACAAGATTGAGACAAGATGAGAGAAGAAGCATCCCCAGCAAGAACAGAAGTGGTGCTGTAGGCATCTTCACCACCAGCTCAACCATAAGAAAACCAAGCTGAGACCATGAAGAACATCAAGCAAAATGAGTCTTTCTCCAGTCAGGAACAGATGGTTTTGGAAATGTCCTTCAGCAGCCCAGTGAAGAGGCACAGATGCTGGAATAGCAGGATAGTTAGGATTTTACACTCCCCTCCTTTCACTGCTAAAACTCTAAAAAGTGAGATGATGGAAGAGACATGCTCCAAAACAAACAATATCAGGACTTGAACTAGAACAGCTGAAGGAGCTGTGCAAAGAACTGGAACATTGTCGAGGTTCAGGCTTCCCACATGTACTTGAGGACCAAAGAAAGGGAACTTAAGGCCAGCAGCACACTGCGACTGGGACAAGGGCAGAGTTGGCAAGGATCTGCACATGTTTGTCAGGCAGGCACTGGGATGTTCCTGGTCTTTATCTTCCCCAGCTAACAAGAAGGGCATAGTGCAGGCCTGTTTCTTTTTGAACCACATCAAAGGCAGGTCAGCTGAGCCAGTTAGAGGCAGATTTCAGTAGTTTTTATTAGATGGGCTCTCTACATCTCAAACACGCTCAAAGGGCATGTCCATGAATAAATCCACACCTTAGTTCCTCAAACAGGTGCTGCTGGTTTCTCCACACCACAGAACTGGTAATGTGCCTCCTGGCCCTACTATTTTTGCAGAGACTTTCTGTTTTTGCAGCCTACCTTTCCAGGGGTGTTCAATCTAGAACCAGGACAATCAACGCAAGCTTCATGTCCTAGGAAACCTGGTTTTCCTTTTAATCGACAAGGTCATTATCCCTGCTTCTGTTTGTGCAGCCTCTCACCACGGAGATGACTGCTATTTCCAGGACATCAAGAAGGGTCTGTTTATGAGAACTGAGGGTAAGTCCCTTGCAGTAAGCAGCTGGTTCCTGGTAAATACAAACATCTACACTCCAACAGAGATGGATCTCCATGAAGAGTATCAGAGCAAGGACACAAATCATCCTTTCCCAGCTTCACCACTTGACCTCAAACATGTAAGTTTGTTTGGTGCGACACAGCGGCTTTCAGGAAAGACCACACACAGGACTATTCTCACCAAAACAAGGCAACAACATAGGAAGAAGAAACATTTGTTTCTTCAACTCAATCTACAGTGAAGGAACAGACAAGGAAATATGGTCATTGCACAGTATACTAGCACACCTCTTTCCTGTTCTCAGCTTGCTCCATCACGGATCTTGGTCTCCACAAGCTATTTGCGAGTTGCAAGGAGCCTGGCCAAAGTCAACCACACAAGAGGAACTGAGGAGAGAATGCCTGGAGCCCTTTTTGTTCACAGGTCTTTAGGGCAGCTTAGCTCTGATTTCCTGGAGTCACATTGAGCTCATCCATGCCCTCCCAGCCCAGCTCAGCATGAAAGCCAGGCTTGGGAAGAACAGCCCAAGTCTGACCTCTTCACGCATGAGAACCTCTTGCTTTGAGACTGATGGTCCCAGGAAAGATAACCCAGCTCTCTCCATTTCGTAACTTGCTTGTTTCCTCATCTTTCAGGGAAGTCTGGAGAAAGGCACACTCTAAAGACCAAATGCCAAGGTCTCTAAGCAGGCCTGGCACCAACTTTTTGTTGTTTTTTGTTGTACTTTACCTTAAATCTTTCTCTCAGAGCAGGATTCATCCCTGCAGGAGGAGAAGGAGTTACTAGGTGCAAGACAGAGGCAAAATTTCTCATTCAAATTTCCACTGTGACAGCATTTCAAGCCTTTACAATGAGAGCTGCAGCCAGAAAAAGGCCTCCTCCTACCTGCTGAGGCCAGTCAGACACCAGCACCAGTACCAAATCCTTACTGATAACTATATTCCCTTCAAGCAAACCTGGACCACACTTATTCAATCTCTGCTTTAACCCAGCAAAACCAGTCATGACTACAAAGCAAGTTCTCTAGTGCCAGGAGAGCTGGAAAAGCCTCATCTCATCTGTGGAAGGAGCAACACTTGCTTTCCTGCGCCAAGTCCAAACAAGAATGCATCTGCCTCCAGTAGCACAGCTGTACTAAGACAGTATCAGAGGTCCTGGCCATGCTGGCATTTCCTCTGAGGCCTGAAGGATTAGATTTCTTACAGTGGCAGCAGTTTTCTTAAGAATATCCACCTACTTGTTTAATAGGACAGCTTTTGTCATCATCCTCCTCATCCCCTATTAGATTCTGACCAGCTTCAAAGGTTTCAGCTTTTATGGTTAATGCATACTCAGACACTTCAAGAGCATTTTAACCTTTACTAACTCTCAGTACAGCTAATAAGAGGGATACGTCACAAAACAGGAGTTACTTGCAACACCATGAATGCTTACTGCAGCCTGCTTAGCAAGAAAAAGAGATTGGGACACAGGATGGTCTGGCAGAGACTGGAGACCCAAGACACTTGCTGATGGAAACTGGAGACATCGACCAGGTCCTTGGTGAGGACAAAGCCTCTGCACTAGCTCATGTGAACACCTGGTAGGAGGTTAGAGGAGAAAACACTACCTGGAGGCTCTGTGCAAGCTGCAACCAGTGACATAAGGTACCAGGATTTCAATTAAGAGAAAAAATGATACCCTTTTGTAAGTTCCCAACATTGCCTCCTCAAAGACCATAGCAAAACTCTCTTGGGCAAGAACGTGTCTTATACTCTTCATCTGAGCTGCTATCACCCCACACAAGGAGATGCACACAAAATGAGTGTATGTTCAGCCAGTTTCGTATTCACAGTTACACCCTGCCTTGCTCTTCCTGTCACCACTGCACTGAGGTGTGGTATATTCCAGAAATTCACATTCACAGAACATTTCAAGTTGATACCGAGAAGTGTCCTCAACATCTCACATGACAGCACAATTTCTTATTAAAGAAAAGAGTCAGCAAGCATAGAAATATCATCCACAGTAGGAGAGAGATGATGGTTTAGAGGTTCCTGAAGTCTGAGACAAGAAAAGTAAGTATCACAGAACCCTAGAATGGTTTGGGTTGGAAGGGACCTCAAAGCTCACCCAATTCCAACCCCCTGCCATGGGCAGGAACACCTTCCACTAAACCAGGTTGCTCCAGGTCCCCTCCAACCTGGCCCTGAATGCTGCCAGGGATGGGGCAGCCACAGCTTCTCTGGGCAATCTCACAGAGAACTTCTTCCTAATGTCTAATCTCAATCCTTCCTCTGTCAATTTAAAGCCATTCCCCTTTGTTCTGTCCCTACGGGCCCTTGTCCAAAGCTCCTCCTCAGGTTTCTTGTAGCCCCTTTAGGCACTGGAAGCTGCTCTAAGATCTCCTTTGAATTTTCTCCAGGCTGAACAAGCCCAGCTTTCTCAGACTGTCTCCAGAGTGGAGGTACTCCAGCCCTCGCAGCATCTTCACTCCTCCACTGACATCCAGTTCAGCACAACACACACTGGGTGATGGTTGCATAACAAGCACAAAGCCAGGCTAGGGTATGCCTAGAAAAGCCAAAAGGTGTGTGTGTGGTGGGGTAAATGTTCCTTCCATGAGCAGTAGGTCAGAGAGATCATTCTCACTGCTGGCTATGGGAGGTATGGTCTCAGACAGAGAGAAAAGTGGAGAGACAAGCTCCAGAAGCTAACCTGTTGCCTGTGAATGAAGGATCATCAAGGAGTACAAATGAGACATGCAAGAAAGATTGCAATGGCCCACTAAACATTGGGAAAGACTTTGTATAGCAGAGGAGCACATGAAATTCATGAAAGCGCATCACAACTTGGCGTTTACAACTTGGCCTGAAGGCACTCAGGCATAACCCTGCAAGGCAGTGACCCCAAGACAGTTAGGGCTTCTCCCTCCCCCACTTACTAATCTGATCTTCAACAGCCATTGTCCTGTGGCAGATAGGTTGGGTTTTTTATTGCTTTCTGCTCCAGGATACTAAAGAAACCCTAAACAATAATGCAAATGGTTACAAAGCATGACTAATGACAGAACATTGCAGGACCTGCGTTTCTCAGGGATTCTCTGAAAGCCTTGCCAAAACCAAACTGTAGCTTAACAGCTGCTGGGCAAGGGGTCATGAGGACAGCCCTCCTGTCAACAGTGGGATGAGTCACAAGTGCACAAGCTAGGCTGCAGCTCAGGGGTTTTGCTGGGATTGGTTAAGGTATTGTACTGCTCAGGCAATTTTAACGTTTTCTAAAACCATCATTAGACTAATGCAGACTAATGCTTGCAAGGCCAAAGTCATAGAATCCTAGCCTATTTTGGGTTGGAAAAGACTTTAAAATCATTTACTCCCAACCCTGCTGCCATGGGTAGGAACATCCTCCACTAGACCAGGTTGCTCCAAGCCCCGTCCAACCTGGCCTTGAACACTGTCAGGGATGGACAGCCACAGCTTCTCTGGGCAACCTGTGCCAGGGCCTCAGCACCCTCAGAGTAAACAGTTTATTCCTTGTATCTAACCTAAATCTCCCCTGTTTAAGTTTAAAGCCATCACGCCTTGTCCTATTGCTACAGTAACTGACGAAGAGTCTCTCTGGCATCCTAGAAGCATGTGTTTATTTTGGGATGAAAAAAGGAAAGCTGCAGTGGGATCACAGCAGTGCTTGAACTCAGCGTGAATTCAGGGACAGCTTTAAATGACAATTAAATTGTTTTGACCACAGTCACTTTAGCATCCAGTGCTTCCTTCTTACAGCTCATCCAATTCATGTACTCAGGGGCTAGAGGCGGAAGCAGCCTAATGGAGAAGGTTTGGCCTGGTTGTATTGCTGCTTCTTTGGGTTTGTGCATAAGTACACAGACCTCTCTATATCCCACTGGGCTAAGGACGTGAACAAAGGTGCTGGTACACAGAGCCACTTGTCACACTTCTTGACTTGGAAGCATAAGCAGTTATGGGGGAAAGCAATACACAGACTTCAAAGCACAGAAGAGCAGTAGCTGATACAGACACTAGTGCCAACAGCTGACATACTTGTATCTAGAGTGTTCTTTTAAGATCATCAGTAAATAACTGTACAGCAGTCCTGAACTGGAAATGAAAGGGATGTTGCACATCAGGAAGAGCTCAGTGCCTCACTAAAGCTTGTTCGAGGAACAGAGAGCAGATGAACCAAATCAAATCAGTTTTTCAGCTCAGACTAGAATGTGTCAGACCAACAACTTCTGGCCAGTAGGAGTTCTGCACGTGATGCTCAAAGTGTGCTCAAATGTGTGTTCAAAGTGTGCTCTTACTATCTTTGCTCACTGTCTTTCCTAGAGTCACACCAATAAAAACCACACCTAAGTGGTAGGTTTGTGAACCTGCCAAAGAGAAAGCTGAGAATTTTATGGCTGCCACCACAAACTAAGGGCATTCAGCCAGTAAGTGAGTGACCTGATAAACTCAGATCATTGAGACCATTTCACAGCAGAGTTGTAACATCACAGTACTAGAGTACTAGAGGTACTAGAGTACCAGAGGCTGGGGCAGCCTTTCAAATCTAGGCATCCTGGAACGTTCTCAGCATTAACCAGTATTTAGCCGCATCTCCACATGATTTTTACTATCTTCTAGTGAGTCTAGGTGTCTTGGGACAGTGACCTCTGTTTTCCAGTGGCACCTTCTGGTAACTTATAAGCAGTCATATAGTGTTAGCTGTATTAAAGGCTAATGAGAGAAAAAGCTAGATTAAGTACTTTTTTTAAAACTTTGAGTCTTTATGAATATGATGTTGTGTTCTTTCTATGTCCAAATCCTTTGAAATACCAGGGAATGTTTTGAACACCTCAAAGCCTTCTGCAAGAATCTCTGCCCAAACTTGATGCCTCAAAGTTTAAAAACACTAGGCTGATACGCAAGGCTGAGTCTTGGCACTCCATGCTGTGCTGAGCAGACCCCAGCACTAATTACATTTTAAATATTGACCAGAACCATGTAATCATTCTGCTTTCACACAGACCAAAGCACAACACGTTTCAAGGATATGAAATTAGAGGAAAGACTGCGCTGTTTAATCTCAATTTATCGCCAGAACTGCCTCTTGTAGCCAAGACAGAGTTTGATGGCCTGAAAGCCTTTACTAACTTCTCAGTGACCATGTGGTCTGAACCCAATAAACATGCAGAACATTACTGTGCATACAGATCTGCTGCTAGCAGAAGACAAGACAAATCATCATCCCACTTGACATGCAGTAAAACATTTGGGCTAGATTAAGCTCATCCTCCAAATATCGTGTTACTTCCACAAAGCTCTCTATGCAAGCGTTTGCTAGACTTCATATCTGCATGCAGACTAGATCTGGGAGAGGGGACTAGGACCCAAGATGCCCTCAAGAAAGCTTCAGAAGCAGTACCCTTGGCTTCCAGGCCTTTTCTGAGATGAACCTGCCAGTCTCAAGCACTGGGTGAAGCAAACTGATTGAAAGGCAAGAGAAAAATGAAGGCTGTGAAAGTCCAGCACCAGAACAACCTGAGAATGGTTTCAGTCAAGGACTGAAGCATGTTACATGGGAACAGAAGTGTTCAATGGATGGTCATCAAAATGAAGGAACTGCACACAGGCGGCCTTCTGAAAAAGTCACAACCATACATAAATTTATTGGAGGAGCACTGATTGGAGGAGCACAGGAGCACTGGAAGGAGCACCTTCCTCCCTGTTTTATCCCTCTACCAGACAGCCTGTAGAGAGAAAGACTGCAAGAAGGAACATGAGGGAAGGGAAAGGACTGCTCCTGCAAGATGCAGAATCACCAGACAAATTCAGCTTTAAACAAAGCCCAAGAAGACACCTAAGTTCACACACTGCCTCTGGATGAAACAGCATCAGCTTGGTCAGGGATGTTATCCAGAGTTCCCATCTAATCACCCACAGCTTGCTAGAGCCACTTCTTGGGGCTGCACTTTCATTCAAGATTTCTCTTTGTGAAACACTGGCTTAAATCTGGAGGTCATCACTTGCTTTTTATGCATCTTTACTGCCACTGACAACACTTTGCTAGTTCTTCCAAACATTACTGTAGCTCACTGTGTTTGTGAGGCACTGTGCTAAAACCTTCCAAGCAAAGAACAGTGCTGGTCTGTGGGAGGAGGGTTATACTGTTCCAGCTCAAACCTAGTGGCCAAATGAAGTGTTTTCCAGGCATTAGAGGTCTGGAGAAAAAAGCATTCCCTCAACATAACACACAGTGGAATCCACCTTTGAAAGCCTCCCTTTCTGATGAGCGCACCCACAGTCACATCAAAGATGACTCCATGCCTCCCCCCATCAGGCACCCAAACCTGTCTATGCTCACTGACAGTGGTTCTGGGAAACAGGTACGAAATCTGTGTCCTTTGAGTATGTGGGTATGCAGGACAATAGCTGCAGTTCCAATGCTACCATTCAGAGGACACAAAATCTGTGATCGTTTCCAGACCATTAGTTGCATGCCCTCTTATTTTGAATATTGCATAACTCCTCCAAGAATTTGGCTTATCAGTTCAACTTTGCACTCCCTGCAAACAGGGAAGCTGTTTGTCAGAAACCTGTGCTTCTCTGCCAAAACAGTCTCTGCCAGAAAAAGCTCATAAAGCTTTTATTGCAGGATCCCCAGCCACTCGGGTCACTTTTTGCTTCCCAACCCCACCGCCACCAAGCAGTCAACAACTAATCGAAAATAGTATAGCACTGTTTTAACCACAGCAGATTAGGAAAGATCCTTCAGATTGGGGGATTTGCCCAAAAAAACTGCAAGTGTCTAATGTAAAGCATCAAGAGCTTTTCCTTCTGCAAGAGAGAGCTTCAAAAGGATGCAGTCATGTTTTGTAACCTCTGCAGTTATGCCAGGATGCACACTCCAGTATATTTAGAATAGACAGGCAACTTGCTACTTCAGAGAAGAGGATTATTGCTCTTCAGCAAAAGTAGCAATTGAAAACAATTTGGCTCCAGAAAAACCACTGCTGCAAGATGAAGTTCAAACTCAAAGTCATGCAGCAGAAACTAGATCTATCCAGTGCATGGGAGAGGCAGAGTAGCACTGGGTCAGGGAGAAGGTAACAGAGGGAAGCGTCAGCTACAAAAAAGCATGTGAAAGGGGAAGGGTACACACAACCTCATCAAAAACATGCCTTGTGACCACAAAAACATATTGAAAGCAAAGTTCCCAGGTGCATCCCCAGGGCAACAAAGAACCCAGTTCCCAGCCCTAGCAGACTGGGGAGGTAATGACAAAAGACAACTTAGTCTTGTCCTCTGAGAAGAGGCTTGATTATGGATTTGTGAAATGTGTTTAGACCCATCTCACCCCTAAACCTCACTCTTACAGCAGGCTCAAGTCTCCACATAGTTACCTGCAGTTTTCCCATCTGAGCACAAGATCAAACCCTTCTCTGCCTAACAGCTTGCTGCAAGGGCTGAAGGAGCCCAAGAGCTGTCAGAGCCCTGCACACCAGGATCTGTGAAGCCACTTCCAAGGGGAAGGAAGAAATTGTGCTGAAGCAAGGGCAAAAAAACCCCAATCAAACCTTGATAAAGAATCCTATCTAAACCATGTACAGGAACACTGAAAGAAGGGAGAGACAGGACACAGTATGGTGACAGGCTAACACAAACAAATCCTTTACAGAAAGGCAGGGCAGCACAGCACTGGGAAGAACCTAAAACCCACTTCCATCCCACAAGTCAATATGTGCTTGTTGAATTCAGGAAGTGGGTTTTGCTGTTTCAAGTACACTTAATACCTGTTTGTTGCTGCCCTACAGAACATCACTGCATTCCCTCAGCCAAACAGTTAATTGTTTGTGTTGGAACGAGATGTTAACAGTCAACTTGTGTCTATCAAGTCAGAACCTACTGTGGGCTGTTGAAACACATGGGAAAGCACCAGCAAGAAGCTACATGGCAAGACACAGAGCTAGCAGGTGTGTCATAGACTGTGGCAGGCTCAACAAGGTGAGCTTTTCCTTGCCACAATATGCAGTGGCAGAAGGCCACCAGCTACAGCCACCACTTGAAAATCAAAAGGGAAATCAGCCAACTTCCTCTATATTTTGACACTAACAATGCTACACTTGCCACAGAAAAGTTCCTGGAGAGGATAAGTGCCAGGAAAGAGTCAGTGTGGTGCCAAGAGAGGAGCACAACAGGACAAAAAACAGTGGCAGCAAGTGATGGGTGGAACTGGGTTGCTGCCTAGGTGCATACTTCAGTTAGGTTTGCTCGTGTGCCGTTCAACAGTGTCCTTTCCCCTAAGCTCAGGAGGTAAGTTAACTCCTGCTCACCTCCAGAGGTTACCTAGGGGATGGGATGCCCCTGGGGCTGGACAGTGACAGGGCTGGAGTGCCACCTTCCGGCAAGTCACAGGCAGAGCTGTTTCACCTCCCTGGAGCTGGGCTGGAACAGCGAGTGATCAGGAACAGCATCCTCCCAATGCTCCAGAGCCCCCACACCAGCCCCGTTGCTGCTTCTGCTTCCCATTGCCCCTACCTGGGTTCATGGACCACAGAGAAGCAGCAGGAAAATTACCCCCGGGGAACAAACAGCTTCTGGCAGGCTGGGGAGGGGACAAGGATATACCTGCTCCTGAGATCAGACAGTTCCCCAGATCCTTCAGCAATGTGCCCTGGGTCAAGAGCAGAGCACCCCCAAAAACCCAGCACAACACTCACCTGCTGATCAACTCAAAACCACTCCAGAGGTCCTCAGAGCAAAGACTGCTTTTAAATGCTTCATCCACCTCCTAGCACCAGCCACCAACATCCTGACCACTCTCAGTGGGATGGTACCTGCATATTTAACATGCCTTCTGTCTGGTGTGAGGTTATCTAGTATTTCTAAGACAGCCATGAAGTAAAGTACCTACAAAGGCATCCTGCAGCAGTAAGTTTCAGAGCTGAACTGGACCTGTTGTAAAACATTTCCTTCCATTTTAAGCCAGTCACACCTCCTTCAGTGCCACTCAGGTTTCAAAATCTGTTTACAACCAATGCCTCTCTCAAGACAGTCCCAGTGCACTCAAGCTTTCCTCCTGCAGAAGCCAGCCATGCTCAAACTTTCCATATCTTTCTACCATTTTCTATTTCAATTCAGCCTGTACAGTTTAGCACATAGACACATTCAGTTGAGTACAATTTCTTCTTCCAACCTCCTGGTGAGTCACTTGCCCTGAGCTGCCTACCAGGAACATCTTTACCATTTCCTCCTCAAGTTTCATTAGCTACCCTAAAGAAAGAAGTAGGAAATAGTCATGTTCAAAAGGCCAAGATAAATCACCCCATTATGCCTATTCTGTGCTCACAGCCAGAGCAGGAGATCAAATGGCACAGGCTTGTTCCAGTGTCACCCAGGTAGGTAGAAGACACAGTACCTCTGTGTGCACAGGCACAACCCCAGCATTGCCAACATTGCTGGGCTGAAACTGCCTATGATGCTGGCAGCATACAAGCCTTGCATTAGGTAAACTACTGGCACAAGAACACACTGCCAGACTCCCAGTAGAACTGTCCTGTGTTCAAGCTATCTGGGATGTGCATGGGAAGCTCTCTGGAGGATCTCTGAAACTTCTATCCCTCACCCTGAACCAAGAGCTGCTACAATCTATGGTACAGTTTCAAGGGAACAAAACATAGGCTGAAAGGCAGCCCAAGAAGTCTTATCTGGTCTACAGTCTTTTCTACTAGCCCTGTCACTAAATATGAGTATTATCAACAGAATATAGTAAAAACTGCTGGGCAAAGGTGGCACCATCTCCCAGCTCCTGTGTTTCAGTGTCATTCTTACATTTTAAATTGTCTGTAGTGTCATTAGAAGCTATTAGAGCTTGTAACATGCTGACAGTGACTCCCACCTTACATCTTCTGAAGCTTGTAACACCTTCTCTATTTCAGTAACACTCCACTGGTGTGATGAGTGCAGACTCAGGGAAGACTCCATCAGTGGTGCAGCAGAACCACAACAGAATGCAACTAAACACTTGGACTCCTTGTACAAAAGGCTCTGCAAGAGTGAGATGTTTCATGTAGGAAAGCGGGCTTTCTCCTGCTTCACCTTCTGCCTTCCTCCAGGCATCACTGCAGACAGTAGTATTAAAGCAAATCTTGCGGGTAAAAAGGAAGAGGTAAGAGTGAAGACAACACAAGGAAGAAACATCTTGTGATGAATGGGACCAATATACTCAAGAAGAGATTATGCAGGATGTAACAGATAGGGATACCTGCAAAGAATTGTGATTTGCTGTACAGAACTCATCAAAATCAGAGACAGAAGCAGAACACAATGAAAGTTAAATCAAGCTGAGGACAAAACACCAGTTTTACAATTAAGTCATTCCAACAGCTGGAATGATAGCCACCAGGCTATCAGATCACAGGAGATGTTCAAGGTCTTCTACACAGCTCAAGCTGGATACAGACACTGGATAAAGGTCAACAGGACTGTTGTAACAAGAAACTGGACTTCCAGAACAATTCAGAGTCTTTCTGCCAAGAGTGTAGCATTACAGTGTGTAATCCAGGCAGGCATGATCTGAGGCCTTTCGGTTCATCTTTTACAGACACCAGTTTTCAAAGTGAGACTGTTTGGGGACAGCAAGTTTTAAAGTCTGCAAGATACTCATCCATCCTTGCCAAATTATTGCCTTTAAACAGATACTGCAGAAGATAGAAGAGACCATTAGTGATTACTATGATATTTCCATAGAAACATTTCTATAAACCTGTAAGGTAACAACAGAAAAGCATGCATGGAGGACAAACTACCTAATATTGCTAGGCTCAAACAGTCTTCACAGCAAACTCAAGATGGGCAAAGACATGTCTCAAAAGTTCAGTTTGAGAGATTAGAAGAGATTGTTCCAATCAGCTTAAGATGAGCTAGGAACTACTGCATCTATTGCAAACACTCCTGTAAGATGAGGGCTTAGTAAATTCCTGCTGATGACTTGCCATATCTTGCTCCATATTTAGAGACAAGCATGTAACAAAAAGCTATTTCTTAGAAAATACAAAAGACTTAGAAGACAGGCAGCTTTAGCAGAGTGACCCAGAAAATAATAGATAAGAGCCACTGGGTTAGAAAATGAGATAGTTGTTTCTATGTCCATTCAGACACAGAAAGGACAGAACAGGAAGGAATGCGACAGACAGACAGGTCTTTAATCAATATCTGCATATGCAGGAGACACCCCAGATAAGCCAATCTTAAAATCTTTGAACTGACCACAAATGCCTGTCTATATCAGCCTCCATCCTTCAAACATCTCTAGGTGGCTAGCAATGCAATACACACACAACTATTAGAAATGCAAGATTAAATATCACATGCCAGAGCACCTGCAATGAGCCAAAGCTCACTGTATCAAATAAATCAGTGCTGACTTATGAACTATCCTACTTAAGAACAAAGCACTACTTTCCCCTCAGAGATCCATGCTAAAACCATGTTCTACTGAACCTGAAATTAACTTTTGCCCATAAGGTACCTCCTTAGTGCTCAGAGAAGGCCACTGGCTAGGCAGTTTGCAGGGCAACATAGATCTTACAGGAGTGTAGACTAAAGGAAGGAAAAAATGCAACTGAAACATGGAAGTAAAACTGCTGACTAGCACAACTGGTATCTCAGCGAGACTAGGATTTTGCTTTATTACCAATTAAAGCAAAAGCAACACACAGAAGCAGAGGGTTGTGCAAAACTGCTAGGAGAAGACACTTGTGAGGAAACTGTGCTATTTCAAGCTTTTCACATCAGCTGAACATGCTGTGGAAGTGTACACACCCTGTGTCTTTTCATGCACCAAGTGAGACATTTTGAGGGTGCTGCAGCCATGTCTTTCCCTGCTGCATGTTCTAGGCCCTCCCTTTCCTTACTGGAAATCAACTATTTGGTGGATTCCACAGAGTTGGCTGAAGATAAAAATTAATGATTAATGCCAAAACAGTAAGGTGGTTCGATTTTTGGCCAGGTTAACTCCTTAAACCAGTTTGTGACAGGATCAGAGGAAGGCATACAGACCCCAGAATGAGATACCAGAATCACAGAAGCCTCAACAAAGGCTGACCGACCTCAGTGGGTCAGAATGAGCAGGCAACTAATGTTGTGCACATGCATTGCAGCAGGACCACATTTAACAATAAAATAGGAACATTTAACACAAGGGACAAAAGGTAAATGACAGATCCAATAGGGCCTGAACCAGTGCTGCAGGGAAAGCAGCCAACCAGTCGTGCCAGCACACCCAAGAAACAGAAGCCTTTAACAGTGATAAAACAGTGATACATTGCTGCTGCTTTGAGACCTCCAGATATGAGCTTTGTTCAAGAAGCTGCAGAACACACAGAGCTACAGGGTCAAGAGTGGAAAACTGGTCTGAGAGCCCTCAAGTCACTAGTGATGTCAAGAACACCAGTGTTGATGAATAGCTGGTACTCACGTGATGAAGTCCAGAAAACTTGCTAGAGGCTCATAGGCATGGTTCCTCATGTGACGGAACTCCACTACCATCTTCTCTTTCAGCTTGTCGTCTATGACGGAGACAGTGAGTGGGGAGGCTTCGTTGGCCAGGAAGTTTCCATAGTCTGTGCTCTGGAGGTGCAGTTTCAAGTCTGAAAAAGAAAGAGTAATTCCACTCTACAGGGTTTGTGTTGGTTTTTCTTTTGAGCACACCCAAGAAAGCTGTTGCTCAGTCCTTCTCTAGGCATTCTCTTCTCTGAAAGATCACCTAGAAAAACCCACATTAAATCATATGTTTTTATCTGTGCTTAGTCTTATCATGGACAACCCAAACATAGAAGAAGATCAGTATCTCACAATACCAGCTTTACCCCATCTTAAAGAGGTAACTGTGGCACTGTGCAACTGAGCATGCAGCTTCCCACTGTGTTTGAACAAGATGGAAGGTTCTAGATTTCTAGCAAATACTTCCTAGAAAATAACTTTTAAAACCAACAACTTCAGCACTTCCTCTAGCCTCAAGGGCTCTGGTTGCAGGCTTCTCTGAAGCAGTCACAACCAAGAACCTATCTGTACCCACAACCAAGTTACCTCAGATACTACTGACAGGTGGCACTGGAAAAGCTTTCAAAGCAAAAAATACACAAACAGCAACCTTGAAATTATAAAACAGGCAGACCAGTAGAGTGAGTCCAGAGCAGCACCATGAAATGCTGTGAGGGCTGGAGCACCTTTGCCCTGAAGACAGGCTGGGAGAGCTGGGCTTGTTCAGCCTGGAGAAGAGGTTTCCAGCCAACTCCCCGTAGTTTCTATACTGGACATGACATGCTTTGGTATGGAATATCACTTTGAATAGTTCAGGTTACTTGTCCTGGCTGCGCTCACTTCTGGCTTCTTGTGACCCCCCTCCACTGGCAAAGCATGAAAGATTGAAAAGTCCTTGATTTAGAATAAGCAGTACTTCACAACAACTAGAACACTGGTATGTTTTCTCAAACTAAATTCAAAACACAGCACTGGACCAGCTACTAGATGAAAATTAACTCTATCCCAGCCAAAAACAAGACAAGGAACATGCTTACAAGCCCTCCCCTCCTCCACTTTGGAGTAGAGGGTAACCTTTGTTTCCTCCCTTACCCCTGCTGTAGGTCAGGTGCCCAACCAAGCTCCAGTCCTGGCCAACAATCAACCACAACATGCTGAGCTCTGTCAAGATAAAAGCCCTATTTGAGCCAAAAGCATTTAAGTGTCTCCACGGAAAAACTGAATCCAGAACTGAGGAACGTCACACAGTCCTACAGAGCTCTGCTAGTTGCACTGGTACATAATGTTCATCTTCCTTCAACTTCACCTCTGAGGGCCAGTTAGACAAGCACCCTCCAAGGGATTCAAGACCTTTATGGGGAAAGGAGAGTAGCTGGAAGAGTTTAGTCAAACCAGATGTGAACACACAGTCCAGAGAAAACAAGAAGGAGGGAAAAAAAAAAATAAAAAAGAAAGAAAAGCCATTTCTCCCTGGTTTCTGAAGAGCAGCACTAAGGCTGCCTTTCCCCTCCACTGAATAATTGAGTCCTCAGCATTACAGCACAAGCAATCAAAGTACCGAGGTCAAAGCAAGGACTCAGCCTAGCTTGAGGAGTTTGGTCTTTTCACATTCCACCCAGCTACAGGCACGAGCTGGAGAGCATCCTCCACACTGGGCTCCAAACTGAGCTTGGACTGTACAGCAAGACACTGTCCTCAGCCCAAGGGGTCAAAGAGCTTTCAAGCTGATTTTAACCCTTCTGGTTATTTCCAAGGAGATCTAGTAGGGATGCTGTTGACCCAGCACTTTTTAGTTACGAAGACATTACCACTGCTAAGCATCACATGAAACATGGTGGTTACAGAGAGAGGAAAAGGCCAATGACTTAGAAACATGACAGAAACCAAGCACAATTTCCATGGTTTACAGGAGAGTTTGGTGGTACTGTTACTAAGGAAGCCTGGATGCAGCAAAGAGTTACTTGCCCAACAACACACATCCCAGCTGAAGCCAAGCAGAAACTTAAAGATCTCTGTTCCCCAGACTATACTGCAGCTAAACAGCTGTGTTTTGTTCTACCAAAACATTGCCAACTTATGCTCATGCTTCTGAGGTGGGAAAACATTGCCTGGATAACTCAGACGTTAGAGTTTTCAACATGAACCTTGCCACAAAGTCGAACACTCAACAAGTTTCAGTCCCTCTTCTGAAAGGTCTCAGATGAGAAGCTTTGGAGTCCAAGTGGAAATTAAGTTCCACTGTCAGATCAGGACTTGGCTTGTTTGCTTTTAGAGGAGGCTGGAGAAAGCATGAAATAAAATTCAGCAGCTGCTCAGTGAAAGTGAGAGAAAAGATCATGGTGAGAGTATTGCACCCATAAAATCAGACTGCAGGGGAAGGCCCAGGGGACTGCAATAGCTACATTCACATAATTCATTCTTGCAATTCTCTGCCATTGTGCAGAGCTTTAACGAAAACCAAGCCTTCCCAGAAAGGCATGTGATGCTGTTTTGCAGCTATACAGGACCTTGGAGAAGAAACAGCTATTGCATATCCTACCTATCTCTTACCTCACTAGGGAAGCTTCCAAAGCTTCTAACCATTTCCTCAATTCCAATTCTACTAGCCCAAACCCATCTGTTCCTTTTGGTGTCATCACAACCTGCAACTCTGCTCTTGCTTTTGAGGCTGCAAGTGACACGAAAAGTAGAGCTTGCCATACCATCCACTTCCAGGAAGTCAGAGCTGCATCTCATGGAGGCCAGAGTCACACAGGCTGCAAGCTGTGCCTTGCAGCTTCTCCCTCAAGAGCTTTGAGCAAGCTCCCAGAGCATCTTGTCCTCCTTGATGAGGGGGTTGCCCCGCCAGCTCCACAGCACAAGAGTCAGCATAACATTATGTTGCAACTGGAATAAGGGCCATGTTTATATAACACTTGGAAAGCCAGCCACAAACTAAAGTCTTCTGAATCTCTTAGCATCCAAGCAGACAGAACAGAATAGATTTTCCAAAAATCTGACCAGATTTATAAACCCTGACTCAATGCATCTCATGGTGTACAAGTGACTTCAGTGAGCCTGTCCTCCTCAAGCCCATCATTGAGCTTCAGCCAAGAGGGTTTGGGAGACTTTAATAGGGTTATTCACATGTCAGGCTTCACAGTTAAGAACAAACTAATCCCACAGTCTCACAAACGCCCTGCCAGAAGAGCTGTTGC
The DNA here is from genome assembly GCA_002631895.1 of Agapornis roseicollis. NCBI lineage: Eukaryota > Metazoa > Chordata > Aves > Psittaciformes > Psittacidae > Agapornis > Agapornis roseicollis. The sequence goes on from NDXB01002581.1 coordinate 119,898, forward strand.
AGTAGCACAGTGACTAGTAAGTAGACCCACTGCTGAGCAAGCCCCAAGCTCTCCAGAAGCTCAAGTTCCTATTTCCTAACACAAGTTCAGACTGAGCTGGAGTTGGCCTCTAGCAGCAACTGCAACACCTCAGCAGCAGCAGCTGCCAGGGATCCCACACGCTGCCTGTCTACAAGATGCTGGCTGGAAGTCTCCTGCCTGCTGAAAAGGAGATACCTGCACCCAGAGCGCAGGCACTGCTGATGGCCTTCTCCCGATGCTGAGTAGCATCAGCACACAGCCTCAATGCAGCAACTGCTTCTGAGAGGTATGTTTGCCTGTTTTGGCATTTCTCCAAGCAGTTCACACACTTTAAGAAACAGACTGGAGGCAGCATTTGGCATGGGAGTGTCTGAATTACCACAACACTTTTGTTCTCTCTCCTCCCCCACAAAAGCTAGTAAATTATGGCCAGGTCATAGTTCCCAGAAAGCTGCCTTATGCAAGAACACAACAGCCTGTCAGAACAACAGCCTGTTTCTGCTGAGTATTCAAGCAGGGAAGCGCTTGAAATTACCATGACATGTACTTACAGCCACCTCCTTTCAAATCCCTGATAAGGCCCTCTGGTTTCAATGCAGCTGGCTATAAGTGAGGTGCAAGCACAAATGAAGTTTAATTCAACCACACCTTGACATTTCAGATGACATTTTCATGAGAGACTTCAGATCCCCAGTAATACTACTATGCTCTCCTGCAGGTCTGCTGTGTCTTAACAAGGAATTCAGCCATTATTCAGTCTTTCAGACATCTGTCAGTCAAAGCCTATTCTGTAAGCCCTACTCACAGTGACCCAAGGCCCTAGCAACTCAGACTTCTACCCCTTCTTCTTCAGCATCCTCCCATAACTGCACTGCAGAGCTCTGAATCAAGTTAAGGGCTTGAGCACTTCCACACAAGAACCGATTTGTCTTCTCACACACAGGGATGGAATCAGCTTGAAAGCTGCAAAAGCTTAACTGACATTTTCACACAATTATCTGCTGTGACCCTGACATCTCACTCCAAAGCACCCGAGGCCATCGCTGCATATATTAAAATTACAATCTTTTTTGCCATCTCCCAGGCTGGAGGCAGTAAAGCAGCTGAGGGATCACACAGCAGCCGAGGGATCACACAGCAGCCTGCAGTTCAGCTCCATCACCCACATCTTCCTTCAGTAGACTGGTCATTACCATTTGGCTTATTGCTTTCCATTAGATCTGTTTAAAGCTACCTCAGACACTCCTGGAAATGATTCTCTGAAGTCTCACTCAAGAAGTATCCAGAGACCCTTGATTCCCCAGAGAATTTAAGACCTTTTCTGTGGTTGCACACCACAGTACAGGCATACCAATTTTTTTCTGCTGCCAGGCAGCAATACCTATAGGCCAGAGGAGGAGCAAATCCTCTAGGCCACAGCTAGACAGAGAGAAACACCATCTCTGCCCCTTTCCACTTACCAGCATCCTGCCTCTCATCCTTTACTTCTCTGAGACATCCTCAGCACCAAACAGCAGCCCATGTTTCTAGTCCAGCCCTTCCTGGGGTTGAAGTTTCCCTCACCAGAGCCTCAAAACCAGCACATCCAGGTTTTGTTTCCTCAGGAGCCCCTCAACCAGGTAGCCCTCTCCTGATCCTTCCAAAAGGTGAGGAACACCTCCTAACCTACATGCATCTCCAAGAAACTTCACCTTTATGTGCCCTTCTTCCCTCTAAAAACAGACTGCACTAAGTCACAGCTGTAACCTCTGAGGTCCAGTACACCAACAGGACATCAGGCCAGTACCTAGTGCAGTGGTTTAAAGGAGAGGCAACAAAGCATCCAGAAGCTAAGAGAAACAACACAGAAAACATTCTCACACTGCAGGAGCCGACAGGAAAGGAAAAACAACAAGATGAAAGTACCGACAGGCTGCCAGGAAACTCAGACACCACCACCATCTTCTAAGGAGGGGCAGTACACAAAGTTTAAGGACTGAAGCTGCACTAGTACTGAGAAGCTGACCTCAGCTGCTGCATGCAAGTTTAGCCAGAAGAAGCCATGAAGTGTGTTTCTGCCCAGTAAAAGAGGCCAGAACAAACAGTAAAGAGCCTCTGCTGAACCCTGCAGGAAGCCAGAGACCACAGTGCTCGTTTGCCACCATGATTTAGCAGGCTGTGGAAGTGCCATCTTTCTCCCAATAAAGAATGTTTTCCTTGAGTTTGTTTTAAGAGGACAGCTGATTAACCAGCCACAGCCAGCAGTTACACTGGAGGATGCAGGACAAAGAATTGAGTTTAGAAGGACAAGCCTTTCAGCTACTGCTCTCTCTCTGTACATGCAGCCACCACTCACAAGACAGGAACAGTCTAAGCTCTCCTCAGGTGTCACCATTCCCATATGCACGGACTCATCCTGAAGATGAAAGCTCCTGGGGACAGGGATAATCCTCCTGCAGAGTCCCAGCAGGCAAAGGTCATCTTTCCACAAAGGGATCTTAGATGTCAGGAGACAGAAAACATTGTTATCATGCTTTCAAAAGGTACCTACCACATTACAGTTCAGCTTCAACACCCACCAAGTTCCAGATTCAGACTGAACCATTCACAGAGCTAGAGATGGATCTAAGCATGACCACACTTCAGGACTATGAAGTGGCCACTCCTTGGTTGCTTGTACAGCAGAGGAGCTGCATGGGAAAGGACCTACCCTCTTCTCCCCACACCCAGGAGAACACCATGAGCTCCACCATGGATCAAGGTGTCAAGAAGGCTTGCAGGCAGTCTGTAGCTCTGGTAACAATGCAAATTCTCTATATCAGCAGATACACTGCCCATGTGGTTAAGCCAAAAGAGAAGCCCAGTTCCAAACTTTCTGGGCCTGAACTCCAGGACCACAGCAACATAATAGAAGAGAGAAAGGTAGCACAGCCTCTCCTGCTCTCAGTGAAAGGAGACGTGAACATTCAGCACATAACACCATAAAGCAAAGGCAGCCTCCAGGGGAGAAGAAAGATCCTTGGGACTATGGAAACAAAAGCACATACTGCACTCAGCAGAAGCCTCGTGCACAGAGGAAACGCTCCAAACATCAATTTCTTGCATCCAAGAGGCCACAGCTCTGCTCAGGCAGGCCTCTGCTCTGGTCTGTCTACTGCTCTGTGGTTAGACAAGAAGATGACAGGCAGATTTCCCTTCACAGCAGCTCAATCACATGTTCAATACACTTCCAATTATTTCATCACTTCTCATTTGCCTGGAGAAAGAGGAAGAGGAGAGAGTGGAGGAGAAGAGGATGTCATTATATTGAAGAGGCATTTAAGACAGCAAGCCTTTAGTAATGCCCTCAGCTGACTGAAAGCAGCACTTCCCTTTCGGGCAAGGAGGGCTACTAGACAGCAACCCTGGAAACGCTCTTCAAGACTCAAAACCAACCAACCCATTCAGTCTTGGTTTATTCTACACCATCCAGCCTTGTAATCAAGAGCATAGCACTCCCTATGTGTTCCTGCAGATGCATTTGACAGGAAACAGGGCTCCGGTTTGAGGACACCATTCAGGGAGACCACCATGCCCTCCAGCTGGTGGAGTGAAGCCAGGCAGTCCAGTGCTTCAAGCTCTCCAATTTCACTGTTGGTTAGCAAGCATCCTACAAATGAAGGCTTGTAGACCAAACTGAGAAGATGAGATGACAAGAGTCTTGGAAATCACATATATTTTCTTCTCCTAGTCAGCCTCTGCCTCCCAAATACATCTTTGGGCTCAGATGGTTGCTGTGCTCTTCACAGACATGACACAACACCACTACCTTGGGGTTATATGAACTGAAAACCCAAGAGCTTTCACAGGAAGAAGTGCAGGCTGAGATGCACAAGCAAAATATGAGAGAGCCTTGCAGGGGCATGAGATCCATTCTACACACACCTTAAGCTGAAGACACAGAAGAGCCCAGCCCACCATTGTTTCCATAAGGTACACAAGACCCCAGTTGTGCCAACTGCACCAACAGAAGCACTAGTACCCACAGAGGGGGCGGTGGAGAAAACACACAGCCTGTGGAAAGCCTTTCCTAACAAAGGCCTAATAAGCTTTAGCCAACTTTTCAGCTGGCCATTTCACAACCTCATTACCTAAGTAGAAGGTGTTATGTCCTGCTGCTGGATTTCACTGTATCAATCACATCTGTAACAATGGCAGGTTTCCTATACTAACAGTGTGGAAGGAAGAGGAACATTGGCAGTACAAGGCTCATGAATGCTGACTTGTGATTTGGAGAAGGAAAGAAAAGAAATTCCTGTTTCTAAAGATGCTTCTGTGCACTTCAGGCTCCATATACATTTTGGAGTATGAAGCCTTGCACACCAACAGTAAAGCCTGGCAATAACCTACGTTCCAGTTCCAGATTGAACTCTGCTGATTAAAAGCAGCACTGCTGTCCATACGCATCCTGATGAAATCCACCCACAGGTCCTGAAGGAGCTGGTGAAGGAGGTTCCTAAGCCACTGGTCATCATATCTGAAAAATCATGGCAGTCAGGTGAAGCTCCTGATGACTGGAAAAAGGGAACTATAACCCCCATTTTCAAGAAGGGGAAAATGGATGACCCAGGGAATTACAGACCGGTCAGTCTCACCTCTGTGCCTGGCAAAATCTTGGAGCAGATTCTCCTGGCAGGCATGCTGAGGCACATGAAAAACAACGAGGTGCTTGGTGACAGCCAGCATGGCTTCAATAAGGGGAAATCCTGCCTGACCAATTTGGTGGCCTTCCATGATGGGGCTACAGAACTGATGGACAGGGGTAGAGCAGTTGATGTCATCTACCTGGACTTGTGCAAAGCGTTCGACACTGTCCCACATGACATCTTTGTGTCTACATTGGAGAGACATCAATTTGATGGATGGAGCCCTCGGTGCATAAAGAACTGGCTGGATGGCCGCATGCAGAGTTGTGGTCAGTGGCTCAGTGTCCAGCTGGAGGCCAGTGACGAGTAGTGTCCTTCAGGCATTGGTGTTGGGACCAGTCATGTTCAACATCTTTGTCACTGACATGGACAGTGGGATTGAGTGCACCCTCAGCAAGTCTGCCGATGACACCAAGCTGTGTGGTTTGGTGGATATGCTGGAGGGAAGGAATGCCATCCAGAGGGACCTTGACACGCTTGTGAGGTGGGCTGATGCCAGTCTCATGAAGTTTAACCATGCCAAGTGCAAGGTCCTACACCTGGGTCGGAGCAATCCCAGGCANTGACACGCTTGTGGGCTGATGCCAGTCTCATGAAGTTTAACCATGCCAAGTGCAAGGTCCTACACCTGGGTCGGAGCAATCCCAGGCACAGCTACAGGTTGGGCAAAGAGGAGATTCAGAGCAGCCCTGCGGAGAAGGACTTGGGGGTGGTGGTCAATGAGAAAATGAACATGAGCCAACCGCAGTGTGCACTTGCAGCCCAGAAAGCCAACTGCATCCTGGACTGCATCAAAAGGAGTGTGACGAGAAGGTTGAAGGAGGTGATTCTGCCCCTCTAACTCTGCTCCTTTGAGACCTCACCTGGCGCATTGCGTACAGTTCTGGTGTCCTCAACATAAAAAGGACATGGAGCTGTTGGAACAAGTCCAGGGGAGGGACACAAGGGTGATCAGGGGACTGAAGCACCTCCCATATGAAGACAGGCTGGGAATGTTGGGGCTGTTCAGCCTGGAGAAGAGAAGGCTGCATGGAGACCTCATAGCAGCCTTCCGGTATCTGAAGGGGGCCTATAGGGATGCTGGGGAGCGACTCTCCATTAGGGACTGTAGTGACAGGACAAGGGGTAACAGGTTCAAACTTAAACAGGGGAGGTTTAGATTGGATATAAGGAAGAAATTCTTTCCTGTTAGGGTGGTGAGATGCTGGAATGGGTTGCCCAAGGAAGCTGTGAGTGCTCCATCCCTGGTGATGTTCAAGGCCAGGTTGGACGAAGCCTTGGGTGACATGGTTTAGTGTGAGGTGTCCCTGCCTATGGCAGGGGGATTGGAACTAGATGATCTTAAGGTCCTATCCAACCCTAACTATTCTATGATTCTGTTCTCTACAGATGATACCAGCTAACAGGTCACCACAACTTTTAGAAGGTGGAGACAGCTCACCATCCTTTTGACAGCAGAAATGTGGGTGACTCATAAGTTTGGTTACTTGAGACAGATTCCACCCAAGCACAGACCCATGCACACAGCATTGAGGCTAAAGAAAGTAGCTCCAAGTCTTTCACTGACACCTTGTGTTAGAAGCAGGTATTGGCTGCCACAGAGAGGTCCAGGCAGATTCTAAACAACATCCAGCACAGGTGTGTGGCACACAAGGATCACTGGTAGAGAAACAATCACAAAATTTGGAGCTAAAAGAAGGGATTAAATATATTATTGGCGTGGGTTTCAAGAGAGAACTTAAGCCAAAACAGCTCTTACTCCCTCCCCTCAATCCTGGTTATGTTTTCCTGCCCCTTCTTACAGCCAGCTCAGGAGCCTGCCTGACCACCTGTTTGGCTCTATTTCCAACTCATAAAGAAACCAGAGCTTGAACTGGGTTTCTTTGTGATCAGGTAAGCAGAGGATCACACAGAAAAGCATCATGTCCTCCTTCCAGCAGTACTAAGCTGTCAGCTCAAGTCCTGAAGAAGTCAATTCTTTTTTTGCTTCCAGAATGACACAAGCACACAAGAAGAAGCAGCATTTCAGACCTGGAATCAATACCTCCTAGCAGCAGCAACCAGATGGATACCAGATTCCCAGGGCCAGCCCCCAGAGAGCCTTGGTTCTTCAGGACCAAGGTGACAATTTGCTCCAGGACTGAACTAACTGCAGAGCCAGACTCAGGCAAGAGGAGCAGTGAAGACAAAACAGAATAGCACAAAATGTATTTTATGCCAGACTAATTATTTTGGCTGGTAATAAGCTACCTACTGCCTGGATTTAGAGCAGACAAGCATCTGGGAGAGAAAATGTCAGATGTCTGCAAAGCACAGAAAACAGGTACTGAAACAGGAAAATGGGAACCAAAGGGACAGAGGGAAGAAATGGTCTGACCACAGACACAGTAAGTGATCAACAGCAATGTTCCTTTGAAGGAAAATCCCTCTATAAGAGCACCAATGTAGAGTGTCTTGTAGAGGGACTTCATCACTTTTGGTGTCTTCAGGGGCACAGAAAGCCAAGTGGAGGAACAATGAGACTGACAGTGAACTCAGAACAGCATTCAGGCTCTGAATGAAGGGTGACAAGGAACATAGCAGCAGCCACCATCAGGGAGCTGTCAGAACAAGGCAGCAACCATACCAAGACAAATATATGAGTGGGGATGGCACAAGTTACTCCTGCGGAGATTCTGACTGGATGCAAAAGCAAAAATTTTCCCAATGAGAACACCTAGCCATTGGAATAACCTCTGCAGGGAATTCTGGACTCCCCAACACTAAACACTTCAGATTGGGCTGAATGGGAGGCTTGGACATGCAGTCCAGCTCACGGTTTGCAGGGAATGGTTGGACCAGATGATCCTTGAGGTCCCCTTTCAACCTGGGATTCCATGATTGATATGGGAACTCCAAAACAATCACGCCAAGTGGAGAAAACAGCACTCCAAGTGAAAGCAAAGTTTACACAACCTCATTCAGAAGGCAATAAAAGGAGGGGGGGAAAAAATACATACTTAAGGAGAAGCTGTAAGGTACAGAAAGACTCCAAAGAAGTTACCTGCAGGGAAGGTGATAAAGTGATAGTTTAGGGCATGCTGATACTTGTGACTAGCGGGAGAGCAGGAATACACTCTCTCCCAGGACCTAAGCTCCATAGCAAGAATGACAGAGACTGCTGAAAGCAAAGAGTTGCAAAAAAGTCTACCTGAAAAGGGGCTTCTGTCCTAAGTAAAACCACCCTGGATATGTTTTAAGGTAGAGTATGAGGCACATCACAGCATTCTGTGCTCATTCTGTTGTTTAACAGTTGAGCAAGTAACTCCAGGTAACCTTCATCCAGGATTCTGCTGGTCAAGGATCACTCTAGACAGTTAATATAAATTTCAATCACTCAGCAATGACCATCAAGATCAAGCTGATCTTAACCAGTATTTTCAGAAGAAAGAATGATCCAGTAATTATAGTCCCATTGACCAAAACAACTAATATCTCTGGATACAGATTTCTTTCTGTTTCAAGAGAGACCTCGTTTTGATCTTCATGATTTGTGACCCGAGTTCTGGACACTCATGAGGGAAAACTGTTAAGCAAGTCACTGATACAGTGGAATAGATCAGAACTGGCTAATTAAGACAAACTGAACAGAGATGAAGAGCATCACTGAGCAAAACCTTCACAGCTCTCTAGGTTTATACACACCAATCTAGAATAAAAAACGATGGCTGGAAGTTAGGTTTAGCCTTGACAGAGAACTCAAAATTACAGGTGAAGGGCAATTCACCACTGAATTTACAAAGGTCTGCACTAGTTTTTCCACTAGCACCCCTTCAGTAACAGCATGTACTTGCCTAGGTGACCCAATCTCCTCAAACTAATCACGGGTATCAGCGATTAAATTAGATTACCCCGTTAATCTTGCTTCTGGCCTTAAAAAGCCTTCCTGCTCTGCCTGCCACTTAGGAAGTGAAAGCGCAAAACAAGACTCCTCAGCAAATCCTGACAAACTAACTAGGTTCCCAACAACGGCAGGAAACACACCACAGCTAGACAACCTCCTCAACAAAGCACTAGGAGCTTGAGCTTCCTTAAACTGCCAGCTTTAATCATCTGATACAATCACAAGGCCACAAAATTGAATCAGCTGAGCTCGGAAGAAGCAGCCACGGTGGGGGGACACCTCTAGCGTGAAGTATCCTGCCCACGGAAGGGCGGGTTGGAACCAGATGATCAAACCCAAACCATTCTATGCTTCTGTGGCGCCAAATGCCTGCTCAGCAAAGGAGTGAAGAAAGAAAAAAGCCTCAAAAACGCCTATACGGAATCCTTTCCCCGCTGCCACACAACCCCCCACCCCGGTCCCACCACCCCTCCATTCGAGCTTCCCTCTCAGCCCGACAGCCATTCCCCTCAGTATTAAAGCGGAGTGTGTTCCCCACCCACCTCAGACACCCCCCAACTCACCCTCCAGGCTCTCACACTGCACCAAGTTCACGTAGTCACCTTGCCGGAGCACCCCCGCCTTAAAACCGCGCACCAAGCCTTCCAGGTAGCCGTTATCGACATTAAAATACAGCTCCGGGAAAGACGACATGGCGACGGGTGGAGAGCCGGGTGACCGATGGCGGCGGTTTACATGACGTGCGCACGTAGGTGCGTGCGTGCGTGCGTGCGTGCGTGCGTGCGTGCGTACTCCTGCGTCCTTCCGCAGGGGCGCGATAGAGGGGTCGGGAGTCCTCGCTGCCTCAATGCAGCCTTGCTTTTCAAACGCTGTTTCTGGGGGTTATAAGCCACCACTGAGACCGAATTAAGCGAGTATTTCACTGTATATAGACATAGTCATGGGTGACGCTTCCAAAACTCTCCACATAAAGCAGGCATGAAACAAGAGGGCCAGCTGCATTAGTTTAAATCGTTGTGGGACTTCCTTCCGTTGATAGCTTAATGGTTGCAAGAAATAACAGCTATAAAGAGCTTCTGAGGGTTGTAAATTAGCCCAAATGAGGATATGTAGTTAATTACCAAGGCTAAACAAGCATTTCAACGTCCTTAAGTACTGGGTTTACATAAAAGGGTAAAATGAGTGGGGGTATTTTTCCCCGGATGATGCCCAGAGACACCTGAGGGAGACACAGTACCATATGCAGTGAGTAATGAGAGTTGTGGGCACTCTGCTCTGGTGAGACCCCACTTGGAGCACTGTGTGCACTTCTGCTGTCCTCAACACAAGAGGGACCTGGTGCTGCTGGAACAAACCCAGAGGAGGCTGCAGAGATGCTGTGAGGGCTGGAGCAGCTCTGCTCTGGAGCCAGGCTGAGAGAGCTGGGCTGGTTCAGCCTGGAGAAGAGAAGGCTCCCTAAGGGGAGACCTTAGAGCAGCTCCGGTGCCTAAAGGGAGAGGGGAATTGGACAAGGGCCTGTAGGGACAGGACAAGGGGGAATGGCTTTAACCTGACAGAGGGGAGACTGAGATGAGCTCTTAGGCAGAAGTTCTTCCCTGTGAGGGTGCTGAGGCCCTGGCACAGGGATNTAAGGGGAGACCTTAGAGCAGCTCCGGTGCCTAAAGGGAGAGGGGAATTGGACAAGGGCCTGTAGGGACAGGACAAGGGGGAATGGCTTTAACCTGACAGAGGGGAGACTGAGATGAGCTCTTAGGCAGAAGTTCTTCCCTGTGAGGGTGCTGAGGCCCTGGCACAGGTTGCCCAGAGCAGCTGTGGCGACCCCATCCCTGGCAGTGTTCAAGGCCAGGTTGGACGGGGCTTGGAGCAACCTGGTCTAGTGGAAGGTGTCCCTGCCTGTGGTACGGGTTGGAACGGGGTGCGCTTTAAGGTCTCTTTGAATGCAAATCACATGATTCTATGTATATAATAATGATACATAAGCTGTAAACTGTCTCTTCTCAGTGTGTGTAGTAGGCAGAACAATCCCCTGTGCACCCGGTACCATAATAATGTTGGCTTTCTAACCTGTCATTCTGGTTACAAAGTTTATTTCCTGGATTTTAGTGGCAACACAAGCGATACTTATTGGACAGTAACACAAGTGAAGCTCCCAGTGCAGCCAGAATGTCACTTCCTGGGGCACCCTTCCTGAAAAACTAGGGAAAGACCTTGCAGGAGCTGCTCTGGAAAGAAGGTCGATCTCAGTTTGCTTGACATGGAGGTGCTTGACTTTGGCTGGGTGGACACGATGCCCACCTGGGAACAGGTACCCTCACCTTGCTGCTCCCCCTCTTCCCTGAGACTCCCAAGCAGACACATTGAACCATTCCCACTCAGCAATAGCTTTTGCTAACAGCTGGTTTATTAGAGCTGCAAAGCAGGACGTTCCACACATGGGCAAGGAGCAGGTAGCCCCACAGCACAAGCACTAGTTCTTGCCGCAGGGGAAGCTGGTGCTGATTTTCCTGCAGTAGCAGAAGGCATTGAAGAAGCGGCAGTAGCAGGTGGCACAGGGGTCACAGCAGGGGACCTGGTGTCCCAGGCACGACTCCAGGAGACGGACACAGCGTCGGGGGGAGCGCTCCTCACGGCCGGCAGCTTCTACTTCTGTGGAGGATGCCTGCTGGAGGGAGGAGGAAAAGAGTTGGTGTGAGACCACTGCGTGGGAGAGAGACAAGAGTGCCTGCTGAAACCTGCTGCTGCCAGCAGCTCAGTTCTGGACTGGGTCTGTTGGGAATCACCACTGAGCCCCGGGGGCTCTCATGCCTCATCCACCATGTCTCAAGGCCTTTATGCATGCATTTATCTTGAAGTGCAGCCTCAACTTTAATGAAGGTGGCACCAAGTAGAAGCAGCAGGGTCTTATCTAGGAACTGCCTGGTTTGCTCCCACTCTGCAGAATATGCACATGAGGTTAATTAAACAGATTGTAGGGGTGCAGGTTTGGACCACCTTCCTTTCTGTGCCGGAGCCTCTCACAGCTCTGGACAGCCCTAACTGCTCCCCAGCAGGCAATGAGCAGATATGCCCTTTCCAGGCAACAACACCACACTGTCCCCTGGGGCACTGAGAAGGCTGTCCCACTTCTTGGGGTGTCTGTGAGAAAGCTCAGGGAGCTTTACCTGTGGTTCTAGGATGCTGTCTCTCTGCATGAGGTTATCATTGCCTTCTTGGACCTCCAGGGTCATCTGCTCGAGCGCCAGCCTGGGGAGAGCTCCTGCAAGATACAAAGGGGGTGAGAGCCGCTGCAATATAGTGGAGGCTGTATAACTGCTCTCACCAGCCAGTGACAGAAAAAGCTGTGCTGCTTTATGGGGCTCCCTTGCAGCACCTGGCCATGGATGGGGGGGGTCCCCACTTCAGTCTCAGGGCTCCGGCCATGCCAGCAAGCAGCTTGTGGGGGGGGGGAACTGGGAGAGTGGGTCACCACAGGACTCACCCGCCGGCTCTGCAGACACCTCCTTGACTCTCCGCAGCAGGCTGGAGGAGCGGGCTCTGTCTGTGCCCTCCAGCCCTCCGCTCGCCTTCCCTGGCAGCCCACAGCTCAGGTCAGCACCGAGGACAGCCCCCTGCAGCAGCCCGCAGCACAGCAGCAGCACGTTCAGCATGGTCCTGAGGGCCAACCTGCACACAGATGGGTCCTGGCCAGCTTCAGCCCACCTGCAGGCAGCCCAGCCTGGCCCCCACTGACACTCTTCCACCATCAACCCCCAAGTAGGTCCTGCCAACACCCACCACACCACTTGCTCTCATGGACTGGAGACCCTTTCCTGAGCCATCACATACACTGTGGGAGCAGTGAGACCCTGGCACAGGCTGCCCAGAGCAGCTGTGGCTGCCCCATCCCCGGCAATGTTCAAGGCCAGGTTGGATGGAGCTTGGAGCCACCCTGCTCTAGTGGAAGGTGTCCCTGCCTGTGGCAGGGGTTGGAACAGGGTGAGCTTTAAGGTTCCTTCCCACCCAAACGCTATGATTCCACAGTTCTTTTACAGCAGTGGAGGGTCTCCCTTGTCCAGAATGTTGAGCAGCCTTCATCATCCTCCAGCAACCACAGGCCATTGCAGTGCTGTGCTTTCACTGCCTGCATGTGTATGGGATGTGGCCAAAACATCTGACACAGCTCCTGTCCAGTGCTTGTGCTCACAGAGTGTGGAAATGGCACTCATTTTAAAACCCTGACAGGTGTGTTTCTGTTCCCAGCCTTATGGGCTGGTTTGCAGCATGGCAGGAGAGAGTGCTGGGAATGGGCAGGAGCCACAGTTTGTGGTTGAAACATGAGAGAGCTGTACATTGTGGCTGACACAGCAGTAAGTATTCCCCCTGAAAGACAAGCTGCTTTGCTACAGCTCCTTTTGCAACCAAACCATGGGGTTTGGGCACCCCAACAAACATGGGGCTTTGGGAAGATAGTGTAATGTGGAGGCTGGCAGAGAGAGCAGGCATGTCATGGGCAAGTCCCTCACAAAGGCTCCAGCCCTTCCATGCCACCCACTTAACTCAGCTGCATGGCTTCTCACTGGGAAGCGTTTTGATACAAAACTCTCTCTGCCTGGGATATGGACACCATCTCCAGATGTCCCCTCCTTTGGACCACCCTGGGATTTGCTTCCCCTTCCCTACCCATGGGCCTGGATGAGGACTCCCATGGAACCCAGCACCTCCTGTTTTGGCAGCACTGGGGCTCCAGCCTTGGCTCCAGCAGCCCAGAGCTTCACCAGCCACTCCTCGCCTCCCCATCCCCACAAAACTATCCAGCCCTTTGCCAGCAGAGACCCACAGTTGTGGGTATCGCATCCCACATGCCTCCAGCCCCATCCCAGCCGCTTCCCATGGTAAGCACTGACCTCTCCAAGCAGAGAGGTGCTTCCTGCTGGCTGCTTCTCCAAGCTTGCCGAGAGTGCTGCTGCCGCTCTCTGCCTCAGTGTCCTCCTCCCCATATGCTTACTGGAGTTTATATCAGCTTCTTAATTAATTAAGTGCTGCAGCCACATGACTCTGCTAACCACCAGGTAGGTGGGCTTCTCTGAAACCCAGCTTTGTACAGACACTGTGGCAGCCATGGGGCGATGTGCGGGGAGGCAGGGGGGAGGGAGGGAGGGAGGGAGGGAGGGAGGGAAGACTCTGTCCCTGCACCCTGCATGGCTGCAGGGAGGAACAGATCCCCATTGCCCCCAGAATCTCAGATTTCTGGGAATGATCCCAACCATCCTTCCAACCAAATTCCCTTTCCAGCTGTGCCAGCACTGAGGCTGCAGCCTAAGGACATCTGGTTCCTGTTTACACACTCTACATGCCTACATGCTCATTTCTTCTGGTTTTAAAAGGGAATGGTGCCCACAGCTCCTGGTGGACACCTGCCATGGTCCAGGGCCCCCACAAATCCTTTAGCTCTTGACCACTGCAAATTCCTCAAGCTCCCACCTGTGCTAACTGCATCTCTCATTCAGGCATTCTTTGGAAAAGCCGAAGCTCCCCACAGCCAGGTGCTCTCAGAAGAGCACCTCTGGGCATCTTGAGCTTGATTTCATGGGAAGAAAGGAAGGAACCAGCCGCTCAGTTCTCCCCAGCCCTAACACTGTCTTTTACAGTCACCGTGTGTGGCCCCTTGAGCTTCCCAGTGCAGAGACCTTCAAGGGCCACTCCAAACCCCAAAGGGTGCTGCAGCCTCAGTCACAAAATAGGCACTGGTGGAGGTGACATCTCTGCAGCCTCTCACTGGACAGGGCTGTTGGGGGACATGCATCCCAGTGCACCTCGTATCTGTTCTCCCATTTCCAACTGAAGGCTTCAGACCTGTGTTGGCACATGTACAACAGGCAACTGTGCAAAAGGATACAGACCTGCAGTGCGGGTGCAGCACCCAGCACCCTGTCAGGAGAAAAACTTGGCCCCAACACCCACAGGCCCTTTGCTAGTGGAGGGCAACCAGGAGTGGAGGTGGTGAGAGCCTCCACAGTCTCCTCCTGCACTGACAGCAGCAGCTCAGAAAGCAGTCTGCTGGAAATCCCAGTGCCAGAGGCCAGGAAGGAATCACTTTTCCCTTTGAACCCCAGAGGCAGAGGGTCCTGCAGGGTCATTGCAGGGATAAGACATGAGAGGGGTTCAGAGGGCTGTGACAAGGGAGGCTGATGGCCCAGGCTCTGCTCCCAGACCCTGCGCGATCAAGGACATCCCAGCACATCTCCAGTGGACCATGAGCCCATGCTCCTGGCTGTACCCTGCATGCCTTGGATGAAGACTCATCTTGGTTTAAAGGCAGGTTTGGCAGCTCCCCCTCTTCCCAATCCCATTCCTAAAGCCCCGATGGGTGCTGACTACCCCATCCATGCCTATTCCTATGTTGGGAGCTGCTGGCAGTTTGTTCCCTGCCTCCAGCTCTTCCATCCCCAGCCCTGGGTGTTCGGTCCTGGTTGGAGTTGCACCTGGCTGATGCTAGCCCCACAGCCCAGCTCATTAAGGCCTGTTTGCATCCTGCGGGATCGCAGGCAGGAGCAGGACTTCTGGGAAGGCATTAGCCATAGCGGGGGCGGCAGCGCTGAGCGCTTCTTAATCCGCAGGAGCAACATCTGCTTCGTGAGCATCCCCGCGGCCATTAATGAGCTAAATGAGGCGGATGGGCCGCTTCCAAGAAAACAGGGCTCACATCTGTGCCCCCGGGCCCCGAGCGAGGGTGGGAGTGGGCGATGTTGGAGACCGGTGAAATGGCAGCAATGCCCATGAGCAGGCAGGAGAGCAGCAGGGAGGGAGCCCATGCACAACAGGACCCTCGGAACACAGCTGCGAGCGGGGGGCTTTGCTTCTCTTCCTGGAAGCGGCCGGGTGGCTCATTTAGCTCGTTACCAGCCCTCGTTAACGATAATGCCAGCCCCTAAACGGACACTGAGCAGCCGGGCTCAGGTCCCCCTCCACTGCCAGGGGCAGCGCTGCCCGCTTCTGGGAGGTGCAATGAGCATTACCCCGGCCTCAGCCCCGGAGGATGGGGCTCTTTAAGGCGCGAGCCCGGAGCCGCCCTGACGTCAGCGGGCGGCGCTCCCGGGCAGCCGCAGCCCCGGTAGCCCCGGTAGCCCCAGCTCCGCCGCCCCGGTGAGCTCGGGGAACCGGGCACTGCGGGGCACGGGGAGGGCATGGGGTGGGTGCTGGGGTGCCCAGGGCAGGGGGGTGGTGGGGGCTGAAGGTGGGGCACCGGGATGCACAGGGTGCTGGGGAAGGGGGGTGAGGTATTGGGGTGCCCGGCGCTCTGGAGACCTGGAGGTAGGGTATTGGGGTGCCCAGCGTGCTGGGGTCTGAAGGTGGGAGAACGGGGTGATGAAGGTGCTGGAGACCTGGAGGTGAGAGTATGGGGGTGCCCAAGATGCTGGGGAGTGAAGGTGAGGGTATTGGGGTGCCCACAGTGCTGGGATCATGGGGAGCTGGAGGTGGGTTATGTCCAGGGCGATGGGGGATGGATCGGAAGTGGGGTATTGGGGTGCCCAGGGTGCTGGGGACCTGGAGGTGGGGTTACCCAAATGCCCTGTGGTGCTGGGGAAGAGAGGTGGGGGTATGGAGGTGTCCAGGGTGTTGCGAACCTGGATATGAGGTATTGGGGTGCCCAGGGTGCTGAGGAGTATAGGTGGGAGTAGTGGGATGCCCAGGGTGCTGGAGGTGTGGATGCTGATGGGTGGCCAGGTCCCGGTATGCTGGGGTGTTAGGGATGCCCATGGTTCTGGGGCTCTGATGTCCAGGGGATCTTGACCTGGTGCTGGGGGTGTTCAGGGATGCCCCATCCCTCATCCCACATGGCTCAGCAACTCCCCCATGGCACAGTGCCCGCTGCTGTCCCCGTGTGCTGCCATGGCTGGGGCTCAGGGCTGCGGCGAGGGGCAGATCGCGGGGCTGTACGACCTGGGGCGCACGCTTGGCACGGGCCATTTTGCGGTGGTGAAGCTGGCGCGGCACGTCTTCACCGGGCAGCGTGTGGCCGTCAAGGTGATCGACAAGAGCAAGCTGGCGGGGGGTGCCGCGGGCCAGCTCCTGCAGGAGGTGCGCTGCATGAAGCTGGTGCAGCACCCCAACGTGGTGCGCCTCTACGAGGTCATCGACACGCACACCAAGCTGTACCTCATCCTGGAGCTGGGCGACGGTGGGGACATGTTCGACCACATCATGCGGCACGAGGGCGGGCTGGCTGAGGCACGAGCCAAGCATTACTTCGCCCAGATCGTCCACGCCATCTCCTACTGCCACAAGCTCCACGTGGTGCACCGTGACCTCAAGCCTGAGAACGTGGTCTTCTTCCAGGAGCAAGGTGTGGTCAAGCTCACTGACTTCGGCTTCAGCAACCGCTTCCAGCCCGGCAAGATGCTCACCACGAGCTGTGGCTCGCTGGCTTACTCAGCGCCCGAGATCCTGCTCGGGGATGAGTACGATGCCCCTGCTGTCGGTAAGGGTGGTGGGGCTCAGAACCATGGCTGGTGCTCACCATGGGGACCTGCTTCCCTCATGTCCCTTGCCAGGAGTGTGGTCCTGCTGGTGAGCTGCCACCTCAGTTTTGGTTCCCTCTGCTGGGAGCACCTCTGCCCTGGTGGCACTGCTGTCCCTGCAGGGAGCAAGCCTGTCTGTCCCTTGGGTGCTCTGCTCTGCCTATACCTGCACCGACCAAGATCCCATACAGCCATGCATCATGCCAGGGAGGGGATGAAGCCAGAGCAGGCTGGTGTGGGCTGTGATTTGACGGGGTGATGCTGGAGGGAAACCCGCTTGGGATGCTGCATTTAGAGCTCCTCCACCCAGAAAATTTCCTTTGCTCCATTCCCACCCTGAAAATCACTTCCTTCCCGTGGCTCCCAGTGCTCTTCCGCCCTGGCCAGGGTGCAGAGGGGTTTGGGAGGCCATCTCTTTCCCAAGTGGAGGTCACCAAGAAGATTTGCTGGGGCACAGAGGGGATGTGGGAGGGAAGTGGGACCCGAGCCAGCTCTGCTGGAATATGGGACAGGGGGACTTAGCAAAACAAAACATGAGCCCTTAAGGAAAAAGCCCAGTGTCGGCTCAGGGAAGGGCAGCTCCTGAGCTAAGAATGGGGAGAGCATGTGGAGACAATAGGAAAGGCAGCTGGTAGCTCTGCCAAGGAATATGAAGGGTGAAAACCATCACAGATGAGAACATTTGAAACACAGGTCCTTGACTCAAGAAGCTGAAGGTATTAATGGAGAGCCCTGGGGCGTGCTCAGCGTGCCAAAAATGCACCTTTGCAGACAGTTTGTGCAGGGCTCAGGAGCTGGTGAAGGTGTTGCTGGCTCAGTCCCTGTGCCCATGATCCCACTCAGCTGGTTCCATCACAGTTGCAGGCAGCTGGAGAGCCTGGATCCTCAGTGTGGTGTGCCCTCTGGCAGAACCCAGTGCTGGGATGGCTGTGGTGGGGTCTGTTTGGGAACCAGAAGGATGAGTAATATCATGAGATGGTGCTGTGGGTGGGTGACCAGGCGGGAGAGAGCTCAGGGCTGTCCCCACCTGGATGGGGACAAGGAAAAGGGGAAAAGGGGATAAGGCCTGGAAAGGGGACAAGGCCTCAACTGCTTGGATGTAGGGATAAGGAATGTCCTTCCCTGCTCCAGTGGGGTGGCAGTCGCCCATCTGTGGGGCAGGCTGTGTAAGCCATTGCCCCCAAGGAGCATCCCAGTGAGCACTGGCTTGGCACTGGAGGCTGGTAGGTACTGCCTGGAGTTTGGGCTGACTGCTGGGCCATGGTGGGTACAATCTGAACTGCTGCTGCTTCTTGCAGACATCTGGAGCCTGGGGGTCATCCTCTACATGCTGGTTTGTGGCCACCCCCCCTTCCAGGAGGCCAACGACAGCGAGACCCTCACCATGATCATGGACTGCCGATACACCGTCCCTGCGCACGTGTCAGCTCAGTGTGCTGAGTGAGCACCTCCCTGGGGCCCCTGACCTCAACTCACTGCCCCGGGCAGCTGGGGTGGGAGAAGGGTGGTAAAGCTGACAAGATCAGGGTTCATGTCACCCCTTTCCACCCCCCCCCCCCCCCCCCCCCCCCCCCCGAGGGCGCGGGGGGGCCCNCACTTGCATGGCCAAGAGGGACAGAAAGCATCCCATGGAAGCATCGAGCGCACATGTTAAGTCCCCCCCCCCAGCCTCATCTCCAGGATGCTGCAGCGGGACCCTAAGCACCGAGCCTCGTTGGAGCAGATCGAGAGCCACGTGTGGCTGCAGGGGGTGGACCCATCCCCCGCCAGCCGCTGCCTGCTGCCCCTCACCTCGCACAAGTGCATGTCGCAGGAGGAGCACGAAATCATCCTCCGGGCCATGATGTGTGGGAACATCGCAGATAGGGACACCATCCAGGAGTGTGTGACAGGGTGGATGCTGTGGTGGGAGCCCTTGGGAAGGGCTCTGTGGTCCTTCTGAACACTGACACAGGTCCCTTGGTCCCATGCAGGGCACTGGAAGCCAACCGCTACAACCACATCACGGCCACCTATTTCCTGCTGGCGGAGAGGGTGCTGCGGGAGAAGCAGGAGAAGCAGAGCCGCAGCCTCAACCTCGTCTACAACCTGGCAAGGGAGGTGCAGAGCAGGTGAGTCTCGCGGCTGTCCCCTGTCCCCCTGCACTGCCCTGGGTCTCTGGTGTAGGTCCCCAGGAAGTCTCACATCCCCACCTTCAATGCAGCCCTCTTGATTCCCAGGTGGGTACCAGCAAACCAGGGCTGTTCAGCCTGGAGAAGAGAAGGCTGCATGGAGACCTCAGAGCAGCTGTCCAGTATCTGAAGGGGGCCTACAAGGGTGCTGGGAACTCTTCATCAGGGACTGTAGTGACAGGGCAAAGGGGAATGGGTTCAAACTTAAACAGGAAAGTTCAGGTTAGATAGAAGGCAGAAGTTCTTTCCTGTGGGGTTGCTGAGGCCCTGGCACAGGTTGCCCAGCTGTGGCTGCCCCATCCCTGGCAGTGTTCAAGGCCAGGTTGGATGGGGCTTGGAGCAACCTGGTCTGGTGGAAGGTGTCCCTGCCTGTGGCAGGGGTTGGAATTGGATGAGCTTTAAGTCTTGTCCAACACAAATCTGTCAGTGATTCTGTGATTTCAATCCCTCCTCTTACTCAGGGGCAACTTACCGGGCACATACAGCCCCATTGACAGCGCCAGCAGCATCCTGCCCTTCAAGGAGGTGCTGGGTGGCCTCACAGCCAGCTCCCAGCTGACCCCCGTGCTCACTGGAGCTGACACTGGCAGCCGGCAGGCCCCCAGGACCCTGCTGAAGATACCAGCTGTTGACACCACCATCACCAAGAGCACCCCTGCCCTGCAGCAGATCTGTGAGGAGGAAGAGGAGGAGGATGAGGAGGATGAGGGGAAGCCTAGCACCATGGAGAGGAAGAGCAGTTCACTGAACCAGGAACAGATGCGAGCCTTCCTGTGCACCCACCACCCATCTAGCCGTGGGGAGCTGTGGGGCCCTGGGGCCGAGCTGGGGGGCCCAGGCTGGGCTGGGAAGGCAGTGAGGGGGGTTTGGGATCCCCCAGCACTGTGGGGAGATGGAGCAGAGCCCCCCAAGAGGGAGGAGGATGCAGACGCCGGGGGTTCCTCGGCAGAGCCCAACCGGGAAAGGGGAGCCGCTGGATCACCCCAGAGCAGCTCTGCTGAGGTGCCTCAGGGGCTGGGGGCAGAAGTGACCCACACTGCCCCCCCGAGCCCCACAGACAAGTCCCGAGGGCAGGAGGCACCCGCCAGCCTGGCCCGGAGGTCGGTGGAGAGCTCAGGGCTGGGTAGCATCGAGGGAGGCGTGGAGAACGTGATCAAGCTGGACCCTGGCAAGAGCAAAGGGGGCAGCCTGCGGGACAGGCTCCTGCAGTTCCCGCTCTGTGAGAAGGCGCTGGCCTTCAAACTCCAGCCGGGCTCCAGAGAGAGCCTTCTCTCGCTGGGGCAGTTCAACTGCTGCCACGTCATTTAGACCCTGCATGAGGGGACCCCCCCATGGCCTGTGCTCTGCCCCGACCCACAGCCCCGTGCCTGAGGGGGGGGCTTGCAGCCCCTGCTCCATCACCAGCAGTGGCCACCCCATTAGCACCCACCTGGGGCACCCAGGAGGGAACTGCCTGTGGGGAGGGTGAGGTGGGCTGGGGTCCAGCACCACAAGCCCTGGGGCAGCCCGGTGGCCCTGCAGCTGCTGGATGGGCTACACTGTGTTTTTTAACTCCTAGAAATAACTTTTTTAAATAGTCTATTTTAATGTAACTACATAGAGAGTGCTATATCCCCGCTGCCCCACAGCAGGGCTGTGCTGCCTGCAGCAGCTGTGGGGCTGCTGCTTTGCTGTCTGCACCCCCCCCCGCTGTCCCTCCGAACAGGGCCAGGCACAGCTCTGCCCGTGACACAGCCTGACCTGGCGCTTTCCCCCACAAATAGGCTTCTATTTATTATCTCTTTGTTTTCTTGCTGGCAAGAACTGAATGACTGCGGCGTAGGCTGGAGCCAGGCAGAGCATGCGTGCGGAAGGGAGGGGAGCCGCTGGAAGCAAAGTCCATCGGGACAATAAATAAACTGGTGGGTTGATGCAGGTGCCATGTCTCATTGCCAAAACACCAACATCCACGGGGACAGCTGCCCAGGAGCTGAGGTGGGCAGCGAGGGGCTGGTTTTACAGTATCCCAGACTGGCCTGGGTTGAAAGGAACCTTAAAGCTCATCCAGTTCCAACCCCTGCCACAGGCAGGGACACCTTCCACTAGACCAGGTTGCTCCAAGCCCCATCCAACCTGGCCTTGAACACTGCCAGGGATGGGGAAGCCATTACCTGGGGACAGCATGCACTGGCTTTCCCTGCCCAGAGCCATCTAGCACAGAGGGGCGTAAGGACAGGGTTGGAGAACACCCAAAGGCCAAGGAGAAGGAGGNAAGCCATTACCTGGGGACAGCATGCACTGGCTTTCCCTGCCCAGAGCCATCTAGCACAGAGGGGCGTAAGGACAGGGTTGGAGAACACCCAAAGGCCAAGGAGAAGGAGGCTCAAGGTTCAGCGGTGCCCAATAGCTCTCCACTCCGTTGTCCGGGGGGCTTGGGGGCACAAGACACCTCCATGTCCCTCATTTCCAACTGGCTTCTTGCCCTCCAGCTCTGCTCTGTCTCTCCCTCTTCCATCTATCCTATTTCCTGATGTCCCTCCATGCATATCCTCAAAACAGCACCCTTACCTGGGACATCATGCAACTTGCTGCAGTACTGGGTGGCTGGAACAGCTGTGGTGCTGTGTAGGGATGGCAGGGAGCCGGCCATGGAGAAATGACGGAAAAGAAGCAGGGGAAACTTCTGCTTTTGCCCACCGGTTCCCCAGCTTTGCTCCTAATAAAGGATAAAGCTTTTGCCTGAACAGGGGCTTGAACCCTGGACCCTCAGATTAAAAGTCTGATGCTCTCCCAGCTG
>NDXB01002582.1:0-18909 GCA_002631895.1 Agapornis roseicollis
AAGAAGGGGGGGGTTGAGTGAGTGAACAAGCTGCGTGGTTGGTTGGGTTTAAACCACGACACCCATTCTAGCTACACAGTTCATAATCCATTCCACAGCTAAGCAAGATCTTGTCTGCACTCCTGTGAGGCAGATCATAGTGGCAAAACCTGAAGGCTGGAAGTCTGTTTCTGTTTTGCTGCTTAGGATTCACTTTGGAGCCATGGCAGGCCAGGGAAATACAACACCACTTTCAAATGCAGAAGCATGGAAGAAAACCCAGACTAAAGACCAGGAATGCAGATCCAAACAAGAAGCCCAGAGAAAACAACTGTACTGGAATATAGCAGTAGAGCTAGAATCACAATCCAGAGTAGATTCTGTGTTTGATAGTCCTTCCAACTGCTCTGCTTAAATGTAAATGAACAATGACAAAGATGGATAACAGCATGATAGTGACTAACTAAAAAAAGGAAGTCAACACTCAATGTTGCACTAAAGAGCAAACAGCATATTCCCAAATTATCAGCATTCTAATGTTAACACTGTAGGTATAAATAAAAACAGAGGAAGTGGGTGTGTGCAAAGAATATATAACATGATTCACACAACTCTTCCATAATCTTTTTATGACATTTATTTCTAGAACATTTCAATGATGCATATATGTGCTCTGTAATAAACCCAGCAAGAGACCACTTTTCTTGAAAACCTGTTTCTGCTTTAGAACCCCAGGTAACAGCTTGTCACCAAATGCTTAAGGATTACAAAGCTAATAAACTCATCTGAAAACTGGAAAAGGGTAACTGCAGTAAGCCGGACATCTAGTATCACCAGAGAATTAAAAAAAACTATCTAAAATGTGTGGAATGATGAGTTAATTAACACAGACAAATTCAAATCTCAAATGGATGCTAAACAACCCAAAGCAACAAAACTTTCTCAGAATTTTAAGGCATTATGTGATACTGTACAGAAAGGCCAAATGCAGCACAGGATAACACAATACTGATTATAACTGATATACAACATAGAATCAGTCACCAATTTGAAATCAGCAGTTCCTAATGCATTGTAAAAATCACATCACCCAACTATCTACTAACTTTTGACTTGCCAGAAAGTAATAAGGGATTGGTAGGGGAACTCCTTATTTGGAAACCTCAAAAGAGCTAATCTTCATAAGTTTACAAGAAATATTGGCAGAATACAAGGCGATAAATTTAACACAAGGAGTATTATTAAAAGTTGTGTGTTACAATATTTCATAAATTTCATGTATTACATACTTTCAGTAGGATGGATCAAAGATCTGTTCAATGACAGCCTCAAAATGAAGTTCTTAATGTTAAGTTATAAAGCAGTTTAACTTTTCCCAGCAAAGTCCTCAATGGATTAGTTCTTGATCCAATATTGTTAACAGTTTAACTGAACCAGAGAAGTGAAAGTTTCGCCTGCAGAGTTTACAGAAGGCTCTTCAATAGCAGTGGAATAGCTAGTTATGAGAATGACAGAATATGACCATTGTCTGGCTTTCCTGGCAAAGTGGTCATAAATGGCAGCATCAGTTCTCTGAATGAAAAAAAAGGCTTAGAAAATGCACACCAAGTACTGTCCAATAAAAGAAACAACTCCCCCTTGCTGCTTCAACATTGCGTTTTTAAGCTATGGCTCAAATATTGGTCCCAGTTCTGAAGTCCACACTTTAAAGCTACAAAAATATTATAGGCTGGAAAAACAACTTTGCAAGATTCAAGGTGCTCAACTTAGGTTTTTAAAGACAGACTCCTGGAGAGTTTGATCTTGAGCAAAGATATTTATAAAATGGAGAGAATATATAAAAGAAAAAAACTTCTGGCCAAATTTTCAGCAAATGGTTCCTGCCTCATGAATGCAGGATTAAAGTTATTCTGGCCACTGGACTAGGAAGTACAGGACTATTTGCTTTGCCTTTGTGTTGTTATGAACATTTTGCAACTCTGCAGTAAAAAAAAACAAAGAGACTTTTACTGCAATTAAAACTATTTTTTTTTGCCAACTGTCTGCACAGTAAAGGAGGATATATTTGCACAATTTGATATCTGAGGTTACATGCTTTTACATCCCTCTGAAGAGCAAGAGACTTGTTACAGCTGCAGAAAAATAAGAGGATAATCAGCAGTTCCAAACAGGGTACAAGAACCTGACTGTAAGTATGTGAATGTTAAAAAGGCAACATTTCTATTTTATTTGGAAAACTCTTCATTTCCTCTGGAATCTCTATGTTCCTGACCTTAACTCAAAAATCACCAAGAAATTTTTTGCTCACAGCACTAAATCAGGCAAATTCTTATTTTACAGAGAAAAAAAGGAGAAGAAGGGTAATTTCCCATGATGCAGAAGACAGAAAAAACAGAACCTTGAGTGCTTGGAACCCAGTCCAGTGCTCTAGCTGTAGTAGTTACAGAGTTCTGTTTCTTCTTCA
Source organism: Agapornis roseicollis (assembly GCA_002631895.1). Taxonomy (NCBI): domain Eukaryota; kingdom Metazoa; phylum Chordata; class Aves; order Psittaciformes; family Psittacidae; genus Agapornis; species Agapornis roseicollis. The sequence continues at coordinate 2,444 of NDXB01002582.1, forward strand.
CCACCACCCCCAACTTTAACACAATTCATTTATACAGCTAAACATATCAGCAAAATGTCTGTAACATGTTTTGTATAAGCATTATTTCTCAGTAAAATAAAACCCTCTACAACACTCTTTCCTAAATTTATGCAGTGACAAGAACATCTCTCCCTCCCCTGACTAGGAGCTGTGCTGATTAGTAGGTTTACCACATAATGATCAGAACTGATTTCAGGAGGTAAACAGGATAAAAATGCATTGTAGTACTTGACACAGAGAAAGAAAGAATGTAAAGAATTCTGGAAACACCACTGAATTAAAAAAAAAAAAAAATCCACTATATGTGAAGATCAAGGGGGATTTGCTTCTGTAGTAAATATCATTAGGGATTCACTTATCACTCTTGGAGAGAAATTATTATAAATAGAACTCTCAAACCCAGAAAACTCAGAAAGAGCAAAGCCCAAATGTAAAAATCGGACATTGGCTCAATGTCCAGTTCAACATTTCTTACATCTGATCTTCAGTGGTGCCAAACAAGTCACAAGCCTTCCCAAAACTAACACATGTGAACACTCACACTGCTGAAGATGCCACGTATCAAGAAAGCATGAACCTTCAAAGATCATGCTCACTTTTATGCATTTAGTATCTAGCAGCTCTTACCAAGAATAAAAAAATAACTCCCCTGCACCCAAAATCTCAAACAGCTAAAGCTAACAGTCAGGACTCTCTGGGACTTCCTTGATCCATGCCCCTCACAACCCAAAAAATACAGAAGAGAAAAATACTTAATCAATGCATTGCATATTTAAGAGACATAGCCAAATGACAATATTATCTCTGCCTTCAAGATTTCACCTTGAAGACACCACTTTTAAGAGCAGAATAGAACACTGCAGGCACAATTTCTAAGTGTTCACAACTACAGACATATGCCAGTATCTCAAAATCATTAAGTATATGAAGGAACCCTCTTCTGTATCCCCCATTAAAGACAATGAGAATGAAGCCAGACACCCTTTAACAGAAAATTGGAAAGGCACTCAGAGGAGGGATATAGCTCAGCTACTTCAAAAGGAATGTATTTCTGCATCTAACCTAGCAAGAACACTTGCTGTTATTTAAAAATGAACCAGAGCTTACTGAAAAAATCTTTGGCCAATGCTTATTCCATGCAATGTTATAAAAATCAGTGTGGTTTTTAAAAATTATTTTCAAATACAAATTTTAGCAAATGTTACTGAAACATCCAGATTTCACAGATTTTAACCACACACCTAAAAGCAAAACACTGACAACAGCTTATCACAGGTTACATATATCTAATGTCGCTTCTTTTCCCCCCACTCTGAAATATTTGCCACACACACTGATAATTTTTGCTGCTACTTTTATTCCTTTTCAAGAAGTTCCAATAGTCTCTTCAACTTTTGGTCCAGGGCTGAACAGTGCTATACGAATCCAGAACTTGATTAGGACTTTTTACCAGTGGTGTCAAATACACGTGCAAGTTAAGACTCACAACAGTATCTAGGTAGTCAAATACTTTCATGTATTTGTTACAGCAAACACTCAGTATCAGTTTCTGGGTGTCCTTGACATCACCACTGTATACAAATGCTTCCTGAATACTTCAGTGGCCTATGAAGATGGTAATGCTGCAAATATGAGTAAAAATATTGTGAGGCAGGCAAAAACAAAATGTAAGCACACAAACACTGATTTCATGCCTGGTGTGTGATGCTGAGCTTGTCCCCCTAGCTTTTTCCATGTCTACACTACTCCATTTCAAGACAGTGAGAATTACTATCCCACTCTATTTTGAGGGCTAAACATACCTGAGATTACTAGAGTACTTTTCCCCATGAAAAACAGGTGAGCTTAGATGCTATGGAAATTCCAGGCCTTTTGCATATGTAATTAGAATACATGTGGCTTATAGTAAACATGGAGAAAACACTGAAATTGAATTAAGAAAAAACCTCCTTTGAGTGGGTTTGGCAACTTTCACAGCAAAGGTGATATTGCAAAGCAAGTCCAGATGAAATATTACTACCCCTCTAATCCAGAGGGACATGACAGTTCCTATAAGCATTACTGCAGAGAAAAATCCATGCATTACCAGTTCAGTTCCCATTGAACCAGTCATCCAGGATCCAATGCCACCTTATGCAGCTAAACATACTCTGTGGCAGATATCACAAATTTTGTAAGACACTGTTGAAACAGATGAGAAATCTAGCAGCAACTTCCTCCAAATTAATAAACAGCTGTTTAGAATAGATTACACAAGAAAACAAGTGAATAAAGTTGCAAATATTATTCAGTTTGGAATAACTCACTTCCAGAACATTACTGATGGTTAATAAAGTTGTTTATACCACTAATCTTTTGGTTTGTACCTTTTAATTTTTAGAATTAGTGACATGAATGAGGGCAATTTATAACTTTGAAAACTCTGATTACATACTGGCTGAAGATTTGGTAAGACAGCATATATACATTTATATTCATTTGGGGTTCAAAGCCTATTCAATACCCTGGACAGAAATGAAGATTTTGGTTTTAATCGAATTAATCTACATCACAATTCTAAAGCAAGATACTGGCTCCCTGGCAAAGTCTATTCTGATGCAGCTGTGCAAGCAAAAAACTGATGGTGAAATGTGCAAAAATGCTGTTTTCAGTTACTGCTGCTAACAGATCTACCGGAAAACATGAACAGCCTTACACAGAACTTGCTTCCTTCTTTGTGCTCCCCTACAAACCAAAATGGTTCTCTATTAAGTACTGAAACAGTACTTAACAGTAGTTAACAACTAGATGTAAATTTGAGGTACTTCCATTTCTTACACTATTTATATATATTTGGGGCTTTCATTACAAATCTTCACACTCAACTTGTGTGTTGTGCTACTTAAGGTGGTTGTGGGCAGCTCAGGTAGGTGAATCAAATAGTAATGATTACTGAAAAACATAACATATATCAGGGTGGGTGGGGAAACAAACCCAGATTGTAAAATTCAGACTTTTTCCCTTTAACAGAAGACAGTCTACGGGAAAGTCTAAATTGCAAACACTGCCAAACTGAGGGTATATGAACTTTGACCCCTAACCAAGTTTTGAAAGGACTGTCTCATCTATTAAACTGACTGTAAAATTAAAATAAAATTTACTGGGTCTTTTTAATAGCTTTTAAAGATGGAGCAGAGAAAGTCATTCACTATTTTCCTCACTTTAATATTTCAAGTGCTGAGTTGCCTCTAAAATTCCATAAAATAGTACATTTTCTCATTCATTTTCCTAAGAAAGACTCTCCTCCTGCTTAGCATTTCCAACCTGTAATTGATTCTCATGAAAACAATAATACGTTTAAAAATACAAAGTATAGAGGAGGTAACTTCACAATCATAAGGAAATTTTTAAAATAGTTTATTTTGGCTATGCCATTAAGATGGACAATTAACTCCTACCTCAGTAATACTTATGAGATAAAATCAGACTGTAACCCACTTCAGGCCCAGTGTTTTTTTCAGGTTCACAGGTTACAAATGATTTACAGTCACTGTGTGGTACTTAACATTCTGGCTTTTCCCACATTGGTAAATACTTTATAGACAAAGCATTTACATGTTTCAGAAGTACCTTTGCTAAAATGGCTTAACACAACTAGAACTGCATTAGAGCAAAGCAAAATTAAGTAAAATGTCCCTCTGCTTCTTTACAGGACGTAAAAAACTAAAATGTTCTGTATTATCTGGTGCCTGTATTCCTGTTCTTTCACATTAGAGCTGTAAGTCTCCTCTTTCAGGTCACGTATTCCACATAAAAGTGCTAAACTAATGCCGCTTAATGACAAATTAATGTCCATGAATAAAAAATACACCTCTAATAGCATAGAGTAATTTGCCATTACAATATCATCATTGGACATGCCCCTGGTTTAATACGATGTATTTAATTCATAACTTAATGAGTGATATATAAAAAGAGAGAGATGAACCCTGCAATTACATTTATGTGAGTCTGTCACCTTATTTGTAAAACCTTAGAGTCATTTACATTCAAATTAGAACAAATGAGTGATTTCACAAAGTGCATTGATAAATGACCATTGCTGCACAAGACAGAACTGTATTTCCTGTGAAAACATTAACAGTTTCCTATTATTTGTTAAAAATTACAATGCATATTGCCCAGTGTTGTGTGAATAATGACTTTTTTGCTGATTAGGTCAGAAGACTAATACGGAGTAAAAATAAATAATTTTTCTTTTCATTTTTTCTGATTTTCCCTTGAATTTATCTGCTCAAACTGTTACGGACTCACAGTGCCACCTGCTGCCCACTCCTGGGGAGGAAGGGCTCGACTGCCTCATTTCTAGTCCTGTTCAGCCTTCGTCCTTCTGGGCTTCAATCTTGCAATCAAACCGATTTTTCTGCCAGACTGCCAAGGGGGTATGTCGCTGAGGACATCAGCGGTTAAGGACTGCTGCACTACCCAATTACAAATACTGCCATTTCTGGGGTTCATGCATCTAAACTACCTCAATTAGTAAGAGGAATTAAAAGCCAAAGACATTGGGGGGCAGGAGGGACAGAGGAACATAAAACATTGGTATTGATCAGATGGCAATAAAACTAAAGAAGAATTTTGTGGACCAAGCATTCTGGGATTCATCAGCCTCTGTTTACAGCTTTATAAAAATACTAGAAAGATTCAAGGCAGGAATCTTTCAAGGGCTCAGGGACAGAAAAGGTCAGGCAAGGAAGGCCATATTGGCTAGAAAGACAACATGGGAAGGGCAGAGAGGGAAACAGGGAAGCAGCTCCGCTTCTTTATTCCTATTTAGAAACACACACCATAAGCTGCTCTCCCTTCCTGACAAAAACTGCAAAGAGAAGGAGATGTAGCAGTATCTAGCTCTTCCCAGCTTCTGACCCCTCCTATGATTCATGCAGAAGACCAGCAATGTGTATCCATACAAATAGCTAGGCAGCTTGGAAGCTTTAATCTTGCCAGCAACAGTAAACTTCGATACTCCAGTATCACTCTTCACACATCCATCAGCAGTTCTAATTCAGTTTTACCAAATATTACTTCATTACGAAAAGCAGACCAGACACACAAAGTCAGGAAGTTCCTCACGATAGTTGCACCACTTTCAATAAGAGTTAACACGGCAGGAACACAATAGCCACTATCACACTGCAGCTAAATAGCAGCAAGTGGGTTACAGTAAGAATGGGATTCAAGGTGATGGGGTTTATAATTTTTATGCAACTCATTGGCACCAACTGAAAAAATGGAGAAAACCCCCATCATTTTTTTTTCCTAAGTGACACTCTAAGATGAAATCCTCAGTACTGCATTCACATTATGTGTATATGTGCATATATATATAAAAACATGTATCTCTGTAATTTAATGTATCTGTATGTTAAAGAGAAGAAATAAACTCCTGAAGTTATTTTTGAGCTTTATACAAAAACTTTTCTAATGTCTGTCAATGGCTCAATGACTTGACAACTGACAACACATGTTCCTTCAAAAATCAGCAGGCTAGCATGGCAACAACTGACTGGCTGCATAGAACTGAAAACCAGGAAAATGCAAGATGACATTATTTCTGTTATACTTTGTATTCTTAGTATGGAAAGGTCCCTCTTTCCACCATGGGATAAAGTTGGTAGATTCAAGTTTGACAGTGGTGGCTTTATAAAACACCACTCTAATTCTGGAGGAGTGGAGGGCTGGAGAGTGTGTATGTGTGTACTTCGATTAGAAACTCAGTATTAGTAAAAAAAGGCAAGCCTTGGTTGCTACGTGACCTTTAGATTTTTTTTTTTTCCAGCAGTTTAATTTGCTCTATATTAAAAACCCNTATGTGTGTACTCGATTTAGAAACTCAGTATTGTAAAAAAAGGCAAGCCTTGGTTGCTAAGTGACCTTTAGATTTTTTTTTTTTCCAGCAGTTTAATTTGCTCTATATTAAAAACCCAGGAGCTAAAATCCCAACTGAGCCAGGGCTTCTAGCAATGCAAAGGTGATGCTCTCAATCTCAGGTGTAAGAATTAATTCATCTCTGAAAGAGTGCATCTTAGTGAAATTCGGGACTGTATTGTTGGCACTGTCCAAATGGAAATGTTGCCTTTAAAAAAAAATAAATAGCTTTGAAACTCTCTAAACCATACACACTCCTTTTAAATCCACAGGCAGGTTCATTTGTAGCTTTTTCCTTTTAAAATCAGTAACATATTTCAATCTATAAACACATTCAAATAGTTTAAAATTAGTAGAAGAAAAGATTCGGATCATCAGGTGTTCATGCACCATAAAAATTCTTGTTTTATAAGCCTAAATTGACCATTACAGTAGAAGGTTAAAAATCAAATGCCCCTACCAAAGACAATTTGCCTGCTTTACTTATTACCAACAATTATTCCAGGTTTTATTTTATCATTTGAGAATTGATTAATTTTTGCATTCCAAGGCTGATCCTGCTGTCTGCTTCTGTATACAAGAATCCAGAGCATACAGTACAGAGGTGGCTCCAAGAAAATTCCAATTGACTGCTGCTATAGAGTGTTGGATTTTTTTCAAGCTCATTTTAATCACTCAAAAATATCCTTTTCATCTTAAATTAGCCCTCTTTAAAGACACTACAACTGACAGCAGTAGCAAGAGGCAGCTATACCTGTGGCTGAGTTCTATCTACTCTAAAAGGTAATACAGTACGTTTATGATTTAGCAGGTAACTTAATGAAGTTAAAATTAACAGGAAATTAGCATCAAACTTTCAGCTTCCCCTGACACAAAAACATTTATGATCCCCAGAGCAATTTTTAACAATCAGGGGAACTTTAATGGCAATCAGGGTTGCTGCTTATGTCTACTACACTTGCTGCTCCCAGCTACTGTGAGAACAGGAAATGAATTCCAGCATTGAGCACCAGGGCAGTCAGCTAACACCCCTTGTAATAAGGCTGCATTTAAAATATGCAACTGTCCAAACAATTAATATAAATGATATCCCAAACTCTGTCCAACATGTGAATTTAATTTGTTTTTCACAAACTGTGACCAACATATCAGCAGAAAGTTATAGGGGTAAATGCTAACAATCCTGCAATGTCCTGCCTCTTAGAAACGAGTGTATTGCTTTGGGCAGTTCTGCAGCTTTAAATCCCTCACTCACACCTGTCACCCTATTACCTTGAATGTAGCTCAGGTTGTATATAGAACTCCACAGAAAACAGTAATACTGGATTTCAGAAAACACGGTAAAATCACTTAGCTTTAAGATTTCAAATATGTACAGTCTTAGTTAAAGATCCCCGAATGCCAGTGAAAATCAGCCTTTGGTTTTAAAATCTGATTACTAAAACTACACTCACACAATGCTGAGTAGATGTTGATCACTAGAAGGTAATTTCATTGAAAACACATATACTCAATAGTGATCCCTCCTTATTAAGACTCTGACTGTTGGAATGATTTGCAGTTTGTGTCTCTCTTTGGTACAGAATACACAAACAGCTGAGGAAACAAACAAAACTTCTTACATCTACCACCAGTTATATAACTCAGACATATTTATGAAACAAATATTTCTATATTCTGAATGAATCTTTTACCACATTTCTTCTCTTGCATAAGAATAAAGTTGCCATGTACCCTTCAGAAAAACATTTACAAGACTTAAAGCGCAAAATAGGTCATCAACAATCAAAAACAATCAACAACCAAACTACCTCAATTGAAGCCCATTCTTGGATCTCTATTACATTCAACACCTTCAACTAGCTTTCTCCTGCCCTTTCAATGTCCAAATAGTAAGACAGTTACAGCGCACTGGAACTCTAAAGGCTAAAACTTGTTTCAAAAAAGGAAACAAGACATTCCTATAACCTGTTCCAATTATATTTCACAATCTACCTGTTGGCTGCAGCTGGCTGCATTAGCTTCCTTTGAAAAACCTCAGCCAAAACTGACAAACAGTCTGAGCTGGAAGAGGAACTTAGAAAAAAAGAGTTTTAGAGAATTGAATCTGCACTCTGCAAGTAAATGCTGTGGGCAATCACAGACCTTAGTGCAATTCAAGACACACAAAACTCAAGTCTTCAGCTTAACTTTTCCACACCTATGTGGCAGCAATGCAGCTAAGAACAATCACACTGTCTTACTGTTTGTTTAGGTTGAGACAGATGTATGAGATTTCAAGCCATAGTTCAATGTTTCAAGCACCTGAGAGTTATGCAGATGACATGATCGGAGAGAGTCATGAATATGTATGCATCTCAAACAAAATACATCAGCATGCTTCAAAAAAAAAAATGTCCCCTCTACAAATGAAGCTAAAAACAAACCCCCTCCAAACAGCAAAGGTTGGTGAGTAATCATAATTCAAAATATGACACTGTTGAAGCAAGTGAGGAAGTCTGCAAAACACAAAGCTGGAATTTAGACCTAAAGTAAGGAATGCTTGGGCATTCCTCTTGTTGGCAAACAGAGAAACTATGATCTACAATTGTTTTAAAATAAAACCCAGTAAATTTTCAAGCCAAAAAGGAGTTTTCCAGTGAGAAAAGGGAATCAACATTAGATGCTACAGAACATTTGATAATGTGATGTTTATAGATGATAAAATGCATTTAATAAATTAGCAGTGTTGTCAGAAACCTCCATTGCATCCAGCTATCATAAACATCTTAGAAATCAATATTACTTAATTGGGTGGGAAGAAAGAATGCGCCTTCTCTTTTTTTCTGTCTTTACTTTGATCAAGAATTCTTCATAAAAATAAAAATAGTGATCCAAACTGTTTGTTACTGACATTTTATTGAGTGCTCTAAGCTGGTTGGTCTATAAGGAAGAGAATCTGTCTTACAGTCAAAAGAACAACTTGTTCATTCTGAGACAACTGAGATGAAAGTTCTTAAAGATCAGTGAATATGAAAGGCAAATTGGCTGGAAATGAATCTGCCCCAGTGCACTGCAAATCACCTTCAACAATTAGACACTTCAACCACCATCTTCAAGGGATTAGATCAGTGCATCTACTTAGGAACCTCACAGACTACAAATATGTCTTCGAATTGATATGTGTATGAGCTATGCCAACTGCATTTGCAGCAAAAGTCTTACTGAAATCCATAGAATAATTACAGGCCCCAGATAAAAGTAATAAGAAGAGATGAAACTGTCTTGAGCTCCAAAAAACTGACAAGCTGGAACATCTAGTGAAAGAGAAGAGCTGGAACAAGCTCTAACAATAGGAACAGCACTATTATATGGGAAAAGCCTGGTCCTAAACAATCCTAACACATTTAAAATTCTGTGTTCTCATTATGCAGCAATAATAAGTAACAGCTAGATTCCACATACCGTATTTCCTGAATTTATGCTAAACTAAGTTAATGATACCTAAACAACTCAAAACAGCAAGGAAGAAATTAACTAGTACAGTAAATGAAGAACTCTGCAGCACTTAGATTCATCAGAAAGAAGAGAAAGGGCAAACATGCTCTTACCAGCATCTTTATCATAGCATGTGGGCTGACAAGACACTCCAGTTACCAGCTGCAGGAAGCATAAGTGACCTCAAGGGAAGCCTTCTTTAGCTACTTTGATATTATTTTTAGATAGTACTAAAATTAAGCTATAAATACTTTTTTAATTAACCAATAGTATGTAGAAAATGAACAGATATTTCATGTAATTGATTTGAACCCTGAAAGATATCACCATCTTTATGTATGGTACCTTGTTGACCTCTGCTAAAAAAGCTTACACAACTATTCAGGGTTTAATTGCATGGACTGAAACTTTGCAGAACAAGACATTAATTCTTACTGTGATCTACTTAGACTGCAAATCTGCCTGCAGATATGCCTTTTTGTGATGAATCTAGTATTAAAAATACTGCAAAAAGAGTAAAATGCAGTCTAGAGACTGATATGATGTAAGTTACAGTCATCCCACAGATGTCCATGCAGATTTGATACCTTGAAAAAAGACCATGATTCAAAAAATACTCTACAAAACTACCACTGCTCTGTCTCCCAAGACATACTCTCCTCCTTATTCCCTACCTCCAGCACTATAAATCTGGACTGGGTCCCACTTCCTTTTCATTCTTATACCAGCGTAGCTCCAGTTACCCTATCTTGGCAGGCTACCTGGAGTACAACAGAGCTCTTGCACATTATTTGAGTAATCATGTTGACTGTCACTTCCAGAGAGTGTTTACTGCCCATTTCGCAGCAATGTTTGCTCACCCTGTTTTTGTTGGGGTTTATTGTTTGGTTGGTTTTGTTTGGCTTTTTTGGGGGAGAAGGAAGGGTGTGGTTTTGTGGTTGACTTTTTGTTTTGATATGATAGAGGGTTTGGGGGGCTTTGTTTTTAGGGTTGGTTGGTTTTTGTTTGGTTCGTTGGTTTTGTTTTAAATTAATTAGTAGTCTGTTCCCAAATACTTGACTATGGCTTGCATATCATGGGCAGGATCCAAAGCACTGCTAATTCTACAGTTGTCTGTATTTCCACTGCAGTGATTTCAGGATTAGAAGTGTTAAGGTGGTGCTAAAGGAAAATCTGCAAATACCAGAGGTTACTCAGCATAGGTCATGGCAGAAGACAGCACAACGACTTAAGGTGGGCATATATCTGGTCCTTTCCTAGAACCCCCTCATGTCCCTGCCTCACCAGCACTACAACACTCAGATTCTTTCCTACTCTTTAACACTTCCCCTGGCTTCTTTGCAGCAATGGTTTCTTTGGTTTAATTTCTGGCAAAGACATTGCATGTAAGCAGCAGAGACATGCTCACACTGACTATTTAGGGTGACATTAAATACACTGTATGACTATCAGTGTTAGGCTTGCATCTTCTTTCTCATTGCATCTTCTTTCTCTCCTCTTCCCACACCTGCCTGACAACTGGTAGGCCAAATGGTTTTGTGGTTTTTTTGGCATCTCGTCTTTCTCAAACCAACCATGTTTCCCATTACAATCCACGTCTACTTTCTCAGAAAAATTAAATCCCTTTATGCGTTCTTGAAAACAAACTGAAACAAATTGCCAGCTACTTTAATTGTTTAATCCATTTATAATGCACATATTAATACCACCATACTGAAAACATTTTGAAGGCTTCCCTAAGGCCGACACTCAAAGAACAGATTCTCTCTCCCCAAGACACAGAGCCTTCAAGTACATCCTGGAGCTCTTAACATGAGATCCTGCATGCCTAGGGTACTCAGTAGCTCAGTGTGCTGCCAAGCACACTCAAGACTGTTCAAAAGCAGTTACGTTGTTGGAAGGAAAGTGCATACAGAGAGGATTGTGCTGACATGCACTTCCATGCCAAACTGTTGCACAGATACAGCACCTTATTTCAGAAACGATACTGAAAAATTACAATGGAAAGGAAACAGTTCTGTAGAACTGCTATTGCCTTTTTGAAAAATAAGGCTGTTCATAGGTACACGTTAAAGCTATGCTGTTGCTACATCATGAGCCATCTCCTATACGAGCCAAGTACAAAAAATTAGTTTGCTGGAGCCAGATTTTGTGCTTCATAATCACAACCCTAATGTTGATAATATTATCAGAATTGGGGGGGGAGAGAGGGGAAAGGGGCATTAAGCATAAGCTGCCATTGTAATAAGGCCTACCCCTTCTGTGACAGGTAATGCCCTGGAACGTGCATCAATATTGTGTTGTGAACATGTATGTATCTGAATGCTTCACAATACACATGACTTCAGTAGGGAAACATTTAATATTTGGTAAACTGAGGCAGAAAAAAGTAAATTCTCTGGTAAAGGAGGGAATCAAATTCCCATGCGCATGATCAGTGGACCATCCTTTTTTTCAGAACTCAAATGGACAAAATGGATGGGAAGAGAAAGCATATACCACAAACTGATCATGAAACTACATTCAAAATTCACATCTCCTGAAATCCATTTACTGCCATTTAGGTTACATCACGTATGATACTAATACTCTCCCCTACTGAGATTAAACTTGAACCAAATGTTTACCAAACAGAAATGGCTGATAATAAGGCAGAGAAGCCTCACCTGAATGAGATAATGAGAGCACAAACTGAGAAGCTCCAGCAGCTGCAAATGACTCCCAGCTGCTAGGACATCCTGTATCACCCCTGGTTCCAAGAGGATCTGTAAAGAAGAAAATGGAAGGTTTGCCATGTAGAACTCAGAGTATGTGTAGAAAATACTAACGGGGCTTTGTTATTTCAGACATTTAAGTTAACATAAAAGAACAGAAAGAACACAATTAAGCATATGAAGAAGTCTTTGCAGGATGGGGATGGAGTTCCCATCCTGCAAAGTTCACCTGAATTACCCAAAGGATTTTTACGCAGATGGTCCTGTGAGAGTCCATAAACCAAATTAACTGCTACATTTTTTTTAAAAGTAAATGCCTGCTATTTATTTATAGAGGAGAATTTTCAAAATAACACAACCTCCTTTTGTTATCCATATACCTGGATGCTTCCATATACACTGATGAATCAGGTCAACAGAACTGACTCAGAAAACTCCACTATTAATATTATTCATGCTTGTAAAAATATATATAGACTAGGAACACCCTTCCCATTCTGCATGGTGCCACTTTGTAATTTTCCTAACCACTGTGTTCATTTTACAGAGCAAGGTTGTGATAGCACAGAGTGAGCATACTGCTGGGGAAGTGCCAGAAAGGGCTTAGAAACCAAGACCGATTATTCTGGCTCTTGCTCACATGAAACTCCTACTCATTTCAATTAAAATCACACACAGGCAGCAGCCAGGATAATTGGGCCTCAGCGCCTGGTCTGCTGTCTCAAGGTCAGCTTGTTAGAGCATCCCTTTCAGGACACAAAAGTCAACTTCTTATCAGCAATCACATTACAAACTATCCAAACTAATGTTATCTTTAAATACAAGTGGTGCAACATCCAAAAATCAGAACTGCATGAGAAAAATTAATTTTTTAAAAGACACTCAGTTTATTCAGTTTTACCCTTGTACTTCACCTGGCAACACTGGTTTCACACCACATGAGGTCAGTCTCTCACTGCTCCACAGGGAAGGAAAGCTGTTTTTTTTTTTTCAGCTGCTTTCTCTTCTGCCCACACAATTTGGTTTAATCTCATGTATCATTTATATGTCTCAAATGCAGTGGAACAGGGAGGGTGGCAAACAAAAGGGAAGACACTGCATCATTTGCAGTTAGACTGTTTTTGAGAGAAATTAAAATAAGAAAAGCACACAAGTATATGCTTCCTCAAGGAAAACCACAAAGTATCTTTAACATAATGGATATATTAGAAAGAAGCAAGAAAGGATTGATTCTTTTTTATATCAAGAACTCATTTACATTGAGTCCTGTCAGTGTATGACATGCTTAAAGCTTGTGCAAATCACTATATATAGTCATACTAGGTTTTAAGTGAACATATATGTAATTTACATACTGTATAAAAGTTCTTTATCTAGTCAGAAAGACACGTAAGGATCTTAATGTAACCGAGAACCAGGGCCAGCACAATCTGAGTTTTCGGCTGACGCTAATGAGGTTGCTATGCATGATGAGTGGCAGTTCAACTGGAAAGCTAGAGAGGATTTCAATTACAAAAATATCTCCAAGAGGTATATTGAAAAAAAGAACAGCACTGTCAAATATTTTGAAGTGAGAATTCAAGGTCAGGCTGATGAAACAAGCTGCTTCAGACCTTGCAGTGTTTGTTATTCAGATACATTTACACTAAGGAAGTTGTCATCCGATGTCATATTACTTACTAACGGCTGGCCACCAGCTTAGCATTGTCAAAGACGCAACATGAAAAGAGCCAGAACCCTAAGCAGATTATTACCTTGAAGGCACAGACAAACTACATTTAACTGTGATAATATTAATGTATTTTAAAGCTACACCAATCCATTTACAAATAATACCAGTAACATTATGAGATAAGAGGTAGGACAAGCGACAAGGAGGCCAACTGGTCAACAAAAGAAGTTCATTTCAAGGTGACACACATTTGTTAGATGTTTTTCCACTTCTTACAGCTTTCCTATGCCCATACAATATTTTTTCTGCTAACATACTCACCTTTGTCTTTCCGAAGGTAACTGAGAAAAGTCTACTTCGTCTCTTCCTAAGACTTTCCCTTAATGGAACTGAGTATTTATTCAATACACACTTACGTTTATGAATCGACTCACCACCAGCAAACTGCATGCTGGGGAAACCCCCAAGAAAAAGAAAAGTAAGTAAAGATGGAAGAAAATACTGCAAGCCTCTTTTCTATCAAAACTGGGGCAATTAACAATTATTCCACAGCTCCTATTTCCCATACATTAATCAATTCCTTGATTTTTATTAATTACCAGCATAGCTGTTCAGATGCTACATAGACCAACCTGCTGAATTTTAGCAGTAAATGCACATAAATACCAGTCTATTCACACAAGTACACACAGTGACTGACTCTCCTGTTTGTCTAACCCTCAAAGAAATAACTCTGAGGTCTTCAGTGTGATACTTGCAGAAAATTAAGAAGAGGGAAAGCAAGATGTACTTTGGATTCACACTTTAAAAATTCATCACAAATTATTAATGTGTAAACTAGAGAGAGAAGCTTAATAATTTTCCCTACTCCATCCTTAACCCAAAGGTTACAAGGCATAATTATAAGGGCAGAAAGAATAATATGGAACCATCAACAACTTCAGACGAATTTCGCAATCTTCACCAGTGAAGGATGTGCTTTGTATGACTCATGGACTCTTCAGACTGGTTTCTCTGCTAGGTTTATATTAAAACTAATTAGTGGCAATTCAGGTATGGCACCTGGATGCATCTTACAATCAGTCCTCTATTCAACCCTTATTTCTGAGGGTTAATTTTCATTATGCTCTCAGCTTTTCTCTGACCCATGAATGCTACCCAAGAAAATCAGCTTTACACCTCCCTGCATGCAATGGGCAGGTCTTGCAGTTAGTCTGAGTAACTTATTTTCCCAAGACCACCATGTCTGATAAGCTGTTTGCTTCCAAACTGATTTCCTTTGTCAAGCTGGTTTTATCCTCCCTCACAATAATTGTGTTTTCAAACAGGAATCCTGTTCTTCAAGGCAGCCATTCTACCCCACATGCTCCCAGAAACCCTTCAGATAGCAGGCACTAAATCCAGTTCTCTCCCTCTTGTGGTCAAATCCATAGACTAAGGGATAGAAAGGACGCAAAAATGCAGTAATTTGGTGTTTCTTTGCAACAGAATGCGGAGTTCACAAGAGCCAGCAATTCAGATTAAACAATTTCTTAGATCACCAGTTCTTAAACATATGATTTAAATCTATCTGGAAATGCATCATTTCTGCTTCTTTGATATATTGAAGAAAGCTGCACGATAAATGTAAGAACTAGAAACTTCTGTAAATTAAACCTGAGTTTCTGAATCACAATTCTGAGGCAGAAAATGGGAATTGTATAATCTGCCCCATGGTCAAAGGTCACAGATACACATGGCCCTGAAAACTCTCCCTTGTACATCTACCCTACAGTCAGCAGTTCTAAAACTGGAGCCCATTATTCCTTTCCCTGAGATTTCCCTCTTCCTTTCCCAACTCTCTCTGCATCCCCTCTAACCCAATGCATCTTTGGGGTCTAGGTAAGCATGGAAAAGATTCACACGTCTTGCCTCTCCAATCAGTTTTCTTTGGGTGACTTCCTGCAAATGCAGAGAAACTAGCAGCTATGACCTCTTGGGCTAGAAACAGTATATGAGCCACTATCTTCCTCAAGGACAACTACTCATGCCTCACTTTCACACTGCCCAGTCTGAGAATATCATCTCTTTTAATGCCTCTCACTCTCCTACAACCAACAAACCAGTACAGACCAACAGAAAAACTGTAAGGTCATAGCAAAGAGGGTAGTAATGGACAAAAGAGTGTGAAGCTCCTGCGGCTGTCCCTCCCAACAAAGAAACCTGTAGCCTGAGGGAGAAGGTAAAGTCCAGATTAACTATCACCTCTATCAAGTGTCACAAGTTTTCTATCTAGAAAAAACAGATTATTTAATCTATTCCCTTTATATTGCAGGGCATTATATTTCATCCAGACACTTATAAAGACACTAAGCTAAAACTACTTTAGGCCCAAGAAGGATAAATTGTGTGCCCAAAGATAGAGTGATGGAGGAGGTACTTCTGTAACCTTCATTACAGCTATTCATTTAAAGACCTCTATTTCCTTCTCAGCTGTTTGTGGGGCCATGGAATAAGTGAGGTGGTGGCACGATTCATATTAAAAGTAAACTTGCATTATGCTATGACAGTAAAGGAAATGCATAATGTCATGTCAGAAAATTCTAGAAAGTAAACCCTATGGAATTTAACACAGAAAGAAGAAGAAGAAAAAAAAAAAAAAAAAAAAAAAATCAAAAAACCCCGCAAGAACAAAC
>NDXB01002582.1:21820-59137 GCA_002631895.1 Agapornis roseicollis
GGGGGGGGGGGGGGGAAACACCCAATAAACACAAGTGATGCAGAATACAATTGCTCACCATCTGCCAACCGATACCCAAGCCAACACAAGCAGTAACCTGCCCTTCTGAGTGACTAGTCCCAGTCTATATACTGGGCACAATGACTGTGCTGTGGAATATCCTTTGCCAATTTTGGATCAGGTGATCTGTCTCTGCTTCCTCCCGGCTTGCCCTCCTCACTGGCAGAGCACGAGAGTCAGAAAGTCCTTGATCGGAGTAAACATTACTTAGCAACAACTAAAACATTGGTGTGCTATCAGCATTGTTTTTAGACTGAAGCCAAAACACAGGACTGCACCAGATTCTAGGAAGAAGGAAAACAATAACTGTTAGAGCTGAAACCAGGACAATACCTTAGGACTGGCACTAAACTGTTGCCAGTTCCACAGCATTATCTAAAACATCTACTTTTGGGATGAAGATTTTGGCCAAGCATATTAAAAATAGACACACCAGATCAAGTCTTGATAACTACATTTTCAGAGTAATACCAGGTTGTAATTGGCATAAGTGAGTTTTGGGTTAATAAGAAATATGTAGTTTCTGCTTCTTACATCAGAAAGAGTTCACGGACTCAAAATAAAGGCAACTCTGTTTTCAGAACTCTGATGTAAGCATGCAGTAATCCTTTATTTATCAATAGCATTTGTGGATTACTCCCACTCACTTACCTTGAAACATTCACCCAGATTCTGTCAGCCTGAGTCAGTACATAAGCAATGCTCAACACATATAATACCATTGCCAGAAGAGAAGTTTAAGGACAAAGGAAAATTTGACACTGCAAATTCTCACGCCTGAGTATCACTGAGACATGCTTCAAAAGCATCTTTATGAGAGAAGTATTACAGAATCCTTCCCATTTCTCTGTGCTTCAAAGTAGCACTTGGTGTATCTGATAGACAGGACTGTACAAACTTTCCCTTATAATCACTTATATATATGAGCAACCGTACATACATGCAGATCTGTATTTAACTCAAGGAGCACACTCATTTATTCAAAGTAGATTATACCTGAAAATGAAAGACTCCAAAGCCTCTAAAGGATCAAAGGCACATATTATTTACTAGTGAGCTGAGTACACTGTCCTGGAAGCAATATGGGGTGAATACCTGGCTTACACAAAAGCCAAATCCATCCTTTCAAGGTTCTCAACGTATTTTGCGCAGGTTTATTAGACTCTGAATTTGGCTAGATGATAGCGAAGTACACATCTATTCACAGCAGACAGGATGGGTGAGACAGAAATCAATTACAACCCATCTTCTCAAAAGATATTTCCATTTAGCAACAGGAATTCCCTCTTCAGAATAACTGATCTATCAAAACTTTCAAGTGGAAAAATCGAAAAGCATACCAATGACAAGTCATGCACTGAGATCTTCAGCCTATTCAGTAATATAGCATGATCTCTGTATCTCATTTATATCAAAGAAATCTTTGAATAAGTGATCTACATAACAGCAGAAACACAGAAATTTCAAGTGCTAATCTCTAAAGCCAATGCTAAAGTATAACTGTTGTGTGGGCTGGTGAAAAAAAAGTAGCTCCTTTAAGACAGGGGGGAAAGAAAAACACAAAAAACCAAAAAAAACAAAAGTGTTTTCCCTTATTTCTATCTAATTCCCTTTGAAAAATGATAAAGCCACATACTCAATCCACAGTACGGAAGCAGATGCCTTAAAGCTGTACAATCCAGCAACTCTTCCAGAGTAATATAACATAGATTTAAGCTTTCTTTTTTTAAAATTAGATAATAAATGTACATCAATGGATTCAATTGTTGTAGCAATGTTTTCAGAAATAGTTAGGTTATCTAGAATTTGAGAGTCCAAAGCAAAAGTAGCCCAATGCTCTGAACTCACTATCCATGAACTCTGAACCCAGATGAAGTCACACAGCAACATTGTCCAAGTGTGCAGTGCAGAGATATGGCAGATCATAAATACATTTGTTTCTTTTGGTGGGGTATCAGAGGGAGGAGGAGCATCACTTTGCATTTTCTGAAGTAACATGATACATAACCTGCTATCATAAAAAATGCTACAATAAACATGCACAGTATCTATAAGCATTTACAAAGATTCTTAGGCTGCATCTTTCCGCCGAGTGAGACTACTTTTTCTCTTAATTATATAATTTGTCAAACACAGTAGAGTTTACAAATATTTATTCTTAGAAAACCACCAAGGGTATTTTTGCTTTCTGTCCATGTAATTTAGCATGCAGAGTCAATTCACGTTAAGGTTTTATGAACAGCCCAGCCACCATAAAAGGGACATACAAGTCCTACATGGTTCACTAGCTGGCAACAATGCACATAAACGGTGTTTTATTAACCAATCTCTCTAAATAACAACAAAGAAATCAAGCCAACAAACAGCATATGAAAAGTAATATCTTAAAAGACTTTGTACTGAACAGCACATAAGAAAATAATTCTAGTACTTCTGTAAAGGTCATCTTCAGTTTTTATTGCAGTTTGCTATAATTTGTGTCTCTTCATTTGAAGAGCTGTACAATACCTGTCCAGTATACGCAAAGTCCAGGGCTTGTTTTAAACCAAGGCTTGTGACACCATGCAAATTCACCTCATCAGCTTCACTTTCAACCATGCAGAGACTGAACATTGCCTACGGAAAGAAAAGAAATGTTACTAACCACTAAAAACCAATGCCCATTCAGGATACCAGAAGAGGAGTATTCATTTTTCCACCTCCACTAACCTTTATTTGTCCTTGGATAGAATTCTAAATAACAACAGACTTGCAAGTTAAGATAAGATCTATAACAAGTTTTGAATACTAACCCCATAGCAATCAATCTTGCAACCGAGTCCTTTTAACAATAAAGAAATACAAAAACTTATTGTGGAAAACCTGAAACAAATCCCTTTGGTCCATGTATATACTTCTTAGCTAAGTAATTCAGGTGAAATCAATAGGAACAGTCACACAATAACATATCATTCAATAAAAACTGACTGGACTTTATACAAGCACCACTGGAAATAATACTTAGGTTTAATGTCATTATATGTAGAAAGGAACAATAAGCCCTACACAATTACTCTTATGACAAGGGGCAGATATTACAGCATCTTTTATAAACAATCATTTCCAAATAAGTGTCTCAGACCAGAATGTGAATAATACTCAAGTTATTGAATAAGAAGGATGGATGGAGATGCAGGCATCTAAATTTACAACCTCCCCTTACTTGTTACTGCCCCAGTTTCTCAGATCATAAAACCTAAACTGAAGATTGACAAGGTGCTATGGAAATTCTCTGAAAATAACATTGAGGAGAGACACAGTCCTTTTTATCCAGTCTTACCTTCCATATCACCAGTCTTCAGTGCCCTCCTGGACTGAAGCAAACCTACTCAGCCTCTAGATCCTCATTGCAAGTTTTTTCTTCCTATCTCTGATAAACTTATATGGCTGGTTTTGCCCTTTGTTCTTTCCTCTGAGCCTGCATTCCTGTTCAGTACCCCTACTTATCACTCCTTCCCTCCTCTTATCAGTCCTTTTCTCCATTCTTTGTCACTTTCCCACACGTTTTTTAACAAAATATACCACTCACAGTCTTTAGACAGTAAACTGTGAACAAATAAACTGAACAGTTCTACCATCTGTCGTCAGTAAAGAGAGTCTAAACTTATCCCCAGTAGGTTTTGTGCCAAACTGAATGCCTCTATGGAGGCTAACAAACTTCACGTTGGAGATCTCTCATAAAGAAACACTTCTTATGAATGTACCCTCTGTCTCTATTCTGACCGATAGCTGCAGAAACTGAAGCAGCCAACAAGCACACTGGATTTCATATGTGCAGCCTGTACACCGAGCCCTGCTGAGTTTAAAGGAAAAAGAAAAAATAAGCCCTACTCTCTCTAACATTTTAGCACATAGCATCCACCTAGTCCCAGGTGACTTTTTTAAAGAATTAAGTTTTTCCTACAAAAAGTAATTTCTTCTGAAAATGCTCTTATCTTCATTATTAAAACACCATAATAAATCTGTTGCCTGGAAATCATCCAGTATAAGCAAAAGTGACATTTATAACACAGTCGCTCCTTGCATTTTTGCAATTTCTATTTCAGTAAAGTGATACCAGGTTTTCTTCCTAACTGTCAACAGAAAAGAAGCTTCAGATAGTTTAAAAGATTTATCAAACAAATGCAAAACTCATGAAATACACCTAGATAGGAAGAAAGAAAAAAAAATTCTAGCAAGCTCAGGCAGTTTACTAATTCTATTAAAAATGCAATCAGAGTTGGACATTGTGTTGTCATTTAGATGTATCAAAGGAGCTCTAATAGGTATCATGAGGCTCCAGGGCTTGCCAGAAGCTGCAAGGTACTATCAGCCACCTGCTCCCTGCAAAAGCAGACTTGCAGTTTGTGTCTGGAACAGAAAAGCTTCTCAGAATTTCAATACTAAATTAACTTTCTGGCTAATATTCCATTCACACACCAAAGCATGAATAGAGTGAAGTCTCAAAGCAACACCTGTCTACATAGGGGCAGATTTGCACACCTTCTGCATACTCAGTTTCATCACAGACTACCTGCAGCTAAGGCTGGAAATGCTCAGGGATACAAGATCCTGAATGCTCTGTATTCTCTGACTGCTGCAGCAACTGTCTGTACACCACATATTGGTACACAGGAACCAGCAAGACAGTGGTTACTAATAAAGTTTCTATACTGATCAGGGGCTGATGTCCCATACTACCAGTTAAGCTTACAGATACAAAGAAACAACCTGATCTGTAGACCACAAATCACTTTTGTGAAGAACTGGCAGACTTACTAACTTTACCTTTAGGAGACTTTGTTTATTATTCCTCTATTGTATCACAGGGACTCCAGCATAGTCTTACACAGGGTTTATTACTATACCTAACTTAGTAAACTCAGCAAGCTCAGGCTGCTGTCACTGTAATCATTCATGGTGTTTGACGAACAGAGCCTCCAGCATGGCTTTGACCTGCTGCCAATTAGCACTCTCCTGGGGAATGCCTAAGCCATAGCCTACTACGGTTCAGGGAATAACTCAAGCCACGGCTGTTTCCAATAGACAACATGGATAAAGCCAACCTGTTTGCACAAAGGACAAGGTTTAGCCACATGGGTATGAGTCATGCTGTGTAAATCGCTCCTGGGGCCACAAAAACCCTCAACCATCATATTTGCTCGTACAGGCATACTCTATAATAGTGCAATGGGCTATCACATTTGTAAGACAATGGCTTTGTGTGCCATATGCTATATGGAATTAATTTTGTTTCATAACTATCTTCTGAGTATTCTGTGGAAGTTCTTGATAATGTGTATGAGGTACAGTTTGTTTTTTCCAGGGGGCAAGTGCAAAGCCAAAGAGTATGATCGAAAGATAAGGTCTGCAATGGTCCTCAGACAGTTCACATTCAGCTGACCTGGATTAGCCTCCAGGAAAGCAGTCTCCCACACAGATGAACCTAGTACTGCTCAGTGATCCACACTGCCTTCACCAGCAGGCAAATTTGCTATTCAGCCTGGTAGTTTAAAGGTTTAATCCAGCATGAAAAAGGCTGCTCAATCATGGGCAGAAATTAAGCTCAAACTCAGTCTTTAGTTTGCACTGCTGTACTTGCCTATTGTAATTTTAACTCTAGAAACGTGCATCATTAAATTCTGGCTTGAGCCTTCACCAATACCTGTAGAATGAGTTACATTTGGACTGTCAAACTCTGATTTCAGATGCATCTCTGAAAGTGCTCTGAGGTTTTCTGAGCTTAAATAGATCTATCAGTTATGCTTTTAACACAAGGCTAGTAGTCTATTTTTCCCTTGGGTACATTAAAAAAAAAAAGCAATAAAATAAACATTTCAATGGATATATTCCATTTGTGGAATATATCACACTTGTTTAAGCCACAGATTAGGATGGTCTCATTTTTGTGGGGCAGGCAGACACTTCATTTGTTGTAAAAAAGAGGTTGAAGGAAGGAAGGAATAAAAATAAATAACTCTCAGACTCTTGAAAGTTTGACTTCAAAGTAACATGGCAAGTAGGTGGACATAGAAAGAACACTTACATGCAGTTTCACTACTTTGCCCCCAGCAGCCAAAGGCACCTTTATAAAATGGTTTCTTCTGCAAACACAGGACACAGGAGGCAGCAAAAAGCACACAACAACAGGGTGACTACACTAAAATATGACCAGATCCAATATTCAGAACAGCCTGAGTAAAATATGTTTAGCACAGTCACTGGGTCTAGCTTTCCTTGCTCAGCTTCTGCTATTACTTACCTTTCAAAAACCACAATGCAAGATAGGTATAAAATACCACTAAATCAGAATAATATCTTACTGTTCAAATAAGTACAATTAAAAAAAAAAAGTCTAGACAGATTGATTTTATCACTCAGGCAGCACTGCAGCAACATGCACAGGCCTCTTCACAACATACAACCTCAAGAACAGACAGCGGGGTCACAGAAACACAAGATGATATTCAAAATCCCCAAAATAAAAATTGCTCACTTTCATAATGGTGAGGTACAAAATAGCTCCGTGCCTTTGAGTCATTTTCTTACTTACTCAGATGTTCCATATCCATGAGAGTAATCACAGAATCATAGAAGAGTTAGGGTTGGAAAGGACCTTAACATCATCTAGTTCCAACACCCCTGAGCTTGTGTTCATTTTTACACATCAAACTTACAGCCATGTCAGGCATAGCAAGCAGTAAACCATAACAAGACAACCAAGCTGTAAGGTATTTTACACAAGTAAATTCCTCAGTGAATTCCACACAGTTTGCGGCCTTTTGAAAGGCCACATATATATATATGTGTGAACACTGAGGTAACCACTGGCTTCTAATTTAGAGCTGTACAAAACCTGTGTAACATTTAAAAGATATTTAAGGGAAAATAATAAAGGCATTAAATGAACAATAATATGATACATGAAGTAAATACTGGATATAAGGGAAACCGGTAAAATGCCTGGAAACTTGACAGAAAAGGAGAGGAAATTGTCATCAGGGCCTGTAATAACAGTATCTAAAGTTAGGTAGCTATGTAACAAAAAGTAAGTGAAAGTGTTTTCTGGGTAATCAACAGACAGAAATTGGCATGTTTAGGCACCAATTTACAGAACTTCTTGGGATGAAGTGTCTTTTCTTCTCTCATTGAAGCCTAAACACATAGCCTATCCTAGATGCCCAAAATAGGTGAAAACTTTAACCCTAAGTGTAAAGAGTCGAGTGAATTAAGAATGACAGTCAAAGAGGTAAGACTGAATTGTGTTCTTCTAGTGTATTCATTTTATTCATTCCTTCAATATCTTAACCTTCTCATGCTCATCCTTTATTTCTGCTACACCAGCCTCTAGGCAAATTTTCTGGTGTGTTCCAAATGAGAGATGAGCAAATGACCATTTAAATGACTGCCTTCAAGAAATACCCTAGCTCTTCTAGGAGGAAAGTACATGGTTCCAGTACATAGCTTTTACCTCTAAAATATCTCAATGTTCCTTCAGCAAGACTGTGAAGAGACATTCATCATTATCTATTTCTCTTTGATTCAACTCTAAATGCAACTTTCAAAAGAAATTTAAGCTTTCAAAGCCAGAAAGTAAGCTGAGCTTGCTACAGCAATCTTTAGCAACCCAAAGAGCAACATTTCCAAATTTCCCCCCTTTTTTTGATAATCACCAGCAGCCCTGGTTCCAAGATCACTACAATACAAAATGAACATTTGGTACTCCCACCAAGGCATAGCTCTGAGCTATACAAATTCTGTTCAACCACCAACTTAGCAGGGAATAGCAAGCACAATAATAAAGTCCTGGGATATTTTAGAATTGCTTGCATTAAAAGCTGCATTCACATTATGTTCATAGGGTTTCAGCAAAGCTTTCTGCTTGTTTTGCTCAATATATCTTAACTCAGTCCATCTCCCACTCAGCTTACCCTGTCACCTTCTGTCCTTGACTAACTGGCAGTGGAAAACCTTTTGCAACTGATGTAAAAGAGCCTGCCTTTACCTCCAGCTGTTGCTCTTGTGTGCCTGTCCAGGAATCAGACACATTATCTACTGTAAAGTACATAAGCATTTGCTGCACTTCCTCACAATCATCACCAGACAGGGAGAGTGGAAAGTTGGTGCAGTGAACTAGCATTCTTGTAGTTCCTTTCATTGCATCACACTCAAAAAAATGAACATCCAGGAAGACAAGAACTAACAGCAAGTTAAGCTCAACGCACATGAGCTTTCTCATCTCCAAGTCAGTACAGAGCACTGCATTAAACGAATCACTCTTACTTTTCCTACTAGTTATCAACTATTTTGTAAGCACCCTGGTCAAATATTATGGGAAAAAAAAAACTTTTTAGTCTTACCATAAACTAAACCTTAAGTATGTCATTCCACCCAGCCTCTTATTACTAAGGCTGAGCTCAACAGGAAAAAATTAAAATGCACCAAGCAACTTGTTTGGGTAGTCATGTTAACTGTTTAACAAACTTTGCCTCCCAATTCAGAAACAAGTCTGAAAAAAAACCCCAAAAATGAATTATGTATACTTACAGCGGAAAAAGAACACTACAACAATTATGAAAGTGATTAAACACCTATTCTATCTATCCAGCAAACTAATTGGTAAAGAACTGATCAGTGATATTGCCAAGGTTTTCCTTTAGCTATTTATCTCCTTGCACTGAATTCTGAAAGTAACTAACGCTACCTAACGTTGTTTTACTGGCTTAGAAGAAGAGAATTGTAATTTCAAATTTCTGCCTCCACAATTCCACAATTATGTTGCTTGCGATCTCTTTAGAATTATTTTTAAAATAGATAGGCATCTTCATTAAGTGCCAGTGTTTTATTCAAATTCACTTCCCAAGTATATGCACTTCTGTATTCACCTATTTCACATCTTCTTCTTTACAGAAAATTGATCACACATCTCATGCATCAGAAAAACTATGAAGAAAGTAAACTAACACTTCTGAGATCTTGGATCAATCTCCTACACTGCTCAGGGAGCTCAGTTATGATATGATACTTCAAGACATTTTTACTTTATATGTAATTTTAAGCCTGTGAGAAATCTTACTGGCATCAATGGAACAGCTCAGTCGTGCATTCTTCCTAATTTCAGACCTAAGCCTGTCACATACAGGTCACTCAAAAATATCCTATCCTCAGACTGTCTTATCTATTTGGACTTCAAGGTCTTTCAGGCCAAAATATTCTCCTTTGCAGTTCATACTAAAAATAACAACTCACTGTTTATGTAATAGAAATAAATAAATCATAATCTATTTAAATCTCCTTTGTTGTACTAATATTAGGTGTTAACTTCATGTTCTAATCCTTCATTACATTAAGCAATATTATTTCCTCTTTGCTGTTTTCACCTATCAGAACAAAAAGGAAAATATTCAGAATGTATTAACAGGAGTCAAATTACTACTAATAATAACTAGTTTAACATGTGAATGTTTCTTTACCACATGTAAAAATGCAGTTTGTTCTTCTCTTAACTAGGCATGTCTTATTTTGCTTTGTTTTCCTCCCAGTTTAAACCTGTCTATCCTAAGTCAATCATCAGCCATGTCCTCTGGAGTCTTGCACACTGAAAAATGTATCTATCAATACCAATGGCATGAAATGTGATTAAGAGGCTCATTACATGATTCTTCTCAAAAAGTTCTATATAAATTCCCAGAGAAAATGTCACATAGTGTCAGTCACTGATAACTGAGCCTGCCGTAATTCATCTGCTCAATGGAATCTATCTAAATACTGTTTTCTAAGTATTTGCCAAGCAACTAAAATGAATCCTGTACAATGAAATGGTCAGATATCATTCACAGTTTAAAGAAAATATATAGTTATAGAAATGAGAAGAAATAAAAGAAAATCTCAGGAGCAAAACGTACAGGTTTATGGACATACTGAAGTCTCACATATAGTAGTGTTTGCAAAGAAAATTCCACGCAACCTCTCATGTTTCTTTAGTACATCACAGTGTCAGACAGTGATATATGATTACACAGTCCCTAAGAGCTTACCAAACCAATGATACATGCAATGCATTTATTGCATTGCACTGTTAATACAAAAAGATATCACTTTCTTAGAATCTTTAGGAATAAGCAAATGAAAACTGAAGTAAAGATCTAGCTTACAGTTTAGAGGGCTTAAGGATGCAGGGTTTTTTTCTTTTCCTGTTCTGGGGAGTAACCCAGCAAGAACAAAGCGATTTTCTTGGTTGTGATAAGGCACAGGATCTTCAGTTCCAGTCAAAATAAAAACAATGTAAGCATTTGTTTCTAAGAAGTTGCTTCTTGGTTAAATCTGCATCAAACCTTGGTTATGTTTTGATAGTCAGCTTAATAGCCAGTGTAATGTGTCTTCCACAAATTGCTGCTTAGATGCTTAGTTTAGGACACAAAGAAAAAGGATACATTGTAGCACACTCCTACTGAGTTGCTTCCTCATCACTAGAGACATATTCAAAAATAGTTGAGGTTGTGCAGTAGAAACACAGTAATTCCACAATTTCCATGTGCAACCCCACACCAGAATAATTAAAGAAAAAAAGTAAGCTGCCACAGCCATAGTAACCTTATTTGTTCCAATATTTCAAAATAAATCAGTCATCACAGGTGGTCCGGAATACTAAAATCATTGTTTTCATTGTGGCAGAAACAAGAAAACAGAATTGTAAAGACAGTGCCATGCAAAGCACTGCATAAATCCCCACTAACATACAGTCTGTCCTAACAATAGTCACTTTTAAACAGGCCTGTCTTTAGGTATATAAAGGAAGCAGCACAACTAAAGCCACATTTTTTTCCATCATCTCCAGTCAAGCACAGAAGTATGAGTCACATTTGCAAATTTTGGCTTAAATTGGTTTAATGCTTCCCAGTGAATGCATAATCCTATTGTTCCTGTCCTATGATGATTTTAGCAAGTGATATCAAAAGCAAGCCCAAAATAAAACTGGAAAAAAAGTCAGTTAGCTCTAGAATTAGCATCTTAACTACCACAATACATTTCATTCAGGGAGGCAAAGCTTCTTGTGATTTACTTTTGCAGGGAAAAACCATGATCAAATCACTGACACCTTTAAGGAGCTTATTTTTAAAAGCATACTTCATACAGTACCATCAAGACATATTTCTTGCTACTAAATAACCGTACATCTAGGCTTAATCTAACAGAATTGGAGTAACATAATCTTAATTATTATTATAATTACCTCCTTAAGAAGCCATTTATAGTGTGATGTAAATGTCATTAGACACTAGCATCCAAATGCTCTAACCAACAGGAAACTATGTCGATTTTCTATTCTGCAGCTTAATTGTAAAAGCATACTTGTTATATGAGAATCCTACTGTTGAAATTTGAACGGGTTTATTTTATGAAGGTTTGAACTAGATACCTTTCATATCGTTTAAAAAAAATCCTATTCTACATTATTATTAGAAATCCTGCTTTCCAGTCAGAATATAGCATAATTTTGCTAAAGGAGTACCCGTAATTCCCACTAACTTATTTATTAAATTGCTTCATACTAAGACCAAAGAGTAAAACCATCTCACTGACCATTTTTCTTCAGTTTTCCACATCCTTTTACTGATAATGCAGTTAAACACTAACAATACAGATACACAATCCATGGAGACATTCAAGGCCAGGCTGGATGTGGTTCTGAGCAACCTGATCTAGTTAAAGATGTTCCTACTTATTACAGGGCGGACTGATGACCATTGCATGTCCCTTCCAACCCAAACTATTCTGTGTGATCCTCTGAATATGCTAAATAAAAGAAGGATGACTTTGCTAACCAAGCTTGTGTTAATATGGCAGTCATTTGTCACAGTAGCTTTCACCATCAGCTGAGCTCTGTCCTCCATTAGCCATCTCTCCGTAAAATCATATCTTCATTTTATTTTTAGTAGTCTTTGGCTCTTCCTTCATCTCCAACACACAAACCCCTCCAGACCAGCAGACCATGATGGCATCAATTTAATTATTCTCAAATTCTACAGTCTTGACACATATTCCTTCTTGGTTGAAATTTAACCAAGGTAAGATCCTTAGGTGGGAGGTTAGGTAAATCCTTAAGTCACAGGTATGACAGCTTCTGAAAATGCATTTCACAAGGCACCCTAATAGTCAGTAATTTTCATTTCACATGGGTTTTGTGTACATTTGTTGCCTATTTTTATAGCTGGTACCCTATGACCTTGGAAAGCCAGGTTCTTTCGACAGTATCTGAGAATGCTCCACATGTCCAAGATGGTAAGTAGGCCGGTTTTCACAGAAGTAGTAATTCCAGTGGAATATCTCAGTCTGGTCTGTTTAATATATTCAGAGAAGACCTGGAAAAGGGCAAGAGCAGTGCAGCTATAGAAGTCCATGGAGGCAAAGCTATTGAAAGGAATAAGGACACAGGCAAAACGTGATAAATAGGACTGTACAAGATGAGGGGTTGGTTTCTAAAATGGCAGCTATAAAACTAACATATGAGAGTTTCACAAAATAGTCATCCCTGTGCTCACACATAGTAAAAAAAGTAATCAAAGCTTAGAAATTGTTAGGCAAGAGAAAACAAAACCAAGATCAACCCTATGCCCATGCAGAAATCTACACTTTGCTTACTGCTGTATGCATTTCTCTTACCCTCATCTCACAAGTTATACTAGAGCTGTAAAAGCTTCAGAGAAGGGCAAAAAGGATCATGAAGCATATGGAAAAGCTTCCATTTGAGTGCCATGTGAACATCAGGAATTTCAAACCTGGAAGAGAGATGATTGAGTGGCATGAGAAGAATAATTAGGAACTGATGGTTCACTGTCTGTTCCAATGGAAGAACTAGAAGGAAGCAAAGGAGACTGGGGGAAATCAGATTCAGAATAAAAAGCAGTTCTTCACACATCAGGCCACCTTGTTAGAGAATACAGTGGATGGCAAATCTTACACAGGCTTTTTAGGAAAGAGAATAAAACCTTAGATGAGAGTTGCTGAATAGCCAGGAAATCACACCTGCTCAGGAAATGCCTCTGAGCTGAAAACACCTGGAGAATTTTCAGACACACCAAGTATGCTTAGCCTGGATTTACTCTTTTTCCCTAGGCATCAAAAACATTACGGCTAAAGCAACTAGCTAATAATCCAACACAGTTCTCACCCAATGCTGTTAAGGGCATATCTCTCTTTTGAGACATTACCTATTAAGTAGTAGAACAAGAAGCAGTTTAATTCATTCATCACTTCTACAGTACGTCATCCAGTAAGAGTGGATTGGGACTTAGAGAGGTTTTAGATGACTAAGTCTGAAAACAAGTTGACTTAGGAAGATTAACTCCTGCCAAAGATAAGCAACCAGCAGCATTTTACAAAGCTGTTCAGGACAGTCAAATGCAGAGGTTCAGTTCCACTTCTTAAATCCAACCTTTTACTAGATTAAGGTCTACAGTGACATGAGTTCAACTTGCCAAAATCATGATGTGCAACACAAGAGGTTAAAGTATATGCATTGTGATGGGATTGTCCTTATACAATTGAAGGGGAATGGAAAAAACCAGAGGGACCATTCAAAAGAAAGCCAGCAATTTCAGTAATGTTAAAATATCCTAACACCAACTATATGTACAAAGCACCCCCGACCATGGCAGGGGGTTGGAACTAGATGATCTTTAAGGTCCCTTCCAACTCTAGCCATTCTATGATTCTATGATATGGATTGTGTTTTTAGCTCTTCAGCAGTCTTGCCTCTTTCTTTGGATATTTCTCATGTTATGAAAATGGTATGTGGATCCTAGTCACTGACGCCAGAAGTGACATGCTGCTCAAATTATAGAATCGTTTGGGGTGAAAAAGACCTTTAGAGATCATCTAGTTCCAACCCTCTGACATGGGCAGCGATACCTTCTACTCGACCAAGCTACTTGAAGCCCTGTACAACCTGACCTTGAACACTTCCAGGGTTGGATGAAGCCGCTACAACTTCTCTGAGCAAACTGTTGCAATGCCTCAACACACTTGTAGTGAAGAATTTCCTAGGTAGCTAACCTAAATCTCCCCTCTTTCAGGTTAAAGCCATTGCACCTTGTCCTATCCCTACATGCTTTTGTAAAATGTCCCTCTCCAGCTTTCTTGTAGGCCCCTTTTAGGTACTGGAAGGCTGTTATAAGGTCTCCCTGGACCCTTCTCTGCTCTAGGCTGAAGAAGCCAAAGTCTCTCAGCCTGTCTTTATAGAAGAGGTGCTCCAGCCTCTGACCATCTCAACAGCCTTCATCTGGACACACTCAGAACAGGTCCATGTCCTTATTATGCTTGGGGCCGCAGAGCTGCACACACACAGTACTTCAGGTGGGATCTCAAGAGAATGATGTAGATGGGGAGAATCACCTCCCTCAATCTGCTGGTCACGCTCCTTTTGGCGCAGCCCAGCACACAGTTGGCTTTCTGGGCTGTGAGCATACATTGCCAAGTCATGTTGAGCTTCTTGTTAACTAACACCCCCCAAGTCTTTCTCCTCAGAGCTGCTCTCTAGTCATTCTCCACCTAGACTGTATTTGTGCTTGTAGCCTGTGCTTGTGCATTTGTGCCCAAATAATTCACTATGGTGCTTTCGGCTTCACTACACCCACAGATTAATAGCTTTAATTTCTCCTGAGGTTGTGTAGGAAGACACTGATGGAGACTGCAAAATACAGGAGTGTCTACTGCATCAACGATGTTCTAAAATATAAGACTTCTTCAGCAGACTACAGAGACTGAGAAGAAAATAGCCAAGAAACAGTTCTCTACCACACGCCTGCCCCAAGAAATAGTCTTTCCATGGGCAGACACTTAGCAACACAGAAATTGCAGCTGAGTCTAGCCCAGCTCCAAAACACTTTGTTTAGCAGCACTGCAAAATTGAACCAAGGTAGCCTGGAGCAAGCAAAGAAGATGGTAAAGAAAACTGGCAATTACAGCAACAGGGCTACATTGACTCCTTTCTATCCTGCTTTTAAACTGAGAAAATATATCAACAGAATAGTAAGCAAACACCACATGTTTTTATAACACTAAATTAATTTGAGGCAATGAGATAGTCACCTATGGCCCATTTCACTAACTGCAGGGTTGATTCAGCCATACTTACTGATGGTACACTTACTTACTGTATAAGGACTTAAAAAAAGAAAAAGAATAAAAATAATCAATAGGATACCTCAGAGAGTAAGACACCACTTTGTCTGCCATCCAACATTGGCAGAACTGCAAATAATTCATTTACATTCAATGCAAATTGCAACAGAAACATATTCACTCCAACAGCGTAACAACTGTTGGAAATTCAAAAATAGAATACAGAAGAGAGAAGATCTTGTAAATGGTTTTGATAGCACCCACATTGCTGGGCTGTGAGAATTCTGTCTGCAGCAAGGGAAAATTGCTTCATAGACTCACAGAATAAAAACCCATTAATTGCAGCGATAAGGATGAACAAAGTAAAATAACTCAGATATACTTCCCTACTTTTTCCACTTTCAAAGAATATTACAATAGTTATTTACAGAGGTTTACAACATTTGCAATCCATTTTTGTGTATACTTTAGATGTAATATTTGTCTAAAACTTTTTTTACACAAGCCACCCTACACTTGCCCGTGCTACATTGCTTCCAGTGATTTGATTAAACTTAGCAAAATCATTGACAGTGCCTACAATAAAGAAATATTTTAAATGAGGGAATGTGTTGTTTTATTTACATTCAACTGTAACTGGATTACTGAATAATTTGTAGCAAAATTCCAATTTGTGTTTAAACCTTTGTATTATGCTAGGAGTACAATTTTGAAAGAGACAAGAAATAGAGTCCTCTTCTTATTTTAGGCAAGTTTATGTTTTTTTTCCCCAATGAGATGCAGCAGCAGCCCATTCTCATTTTCCAACAAACAAAATTAAAATTATCCCAAGAAAAGTTTAGACACATAAGAAGAGGATGTATTTCTCAACCTACAGAAGCTAAAAATGGGGTGTGAGCACCTTTTGGCACAAAAGTGTCAGTAGTGACCTGCTAATACTAGAAGAGTTAATTTGGAGCAGTGGAAAGAAACATTTTTAAATGTTGTCTGGAAAGACAATTTCTAAGTAGCAGCACTCCCAGGGTACAACAGCAAGGAAAATGCCATTTGTTTGCTATGTGTACATCAATGGTAAAATACTGAAAAACAAACCCATGTTATACTGCAAAAGCAAAAGTAATTTTGATTTCTCAGAGCCAGGTCCTTAGACTTAACCTTAAGACATGTTAGGGAGAGACTTTTCCTCTTTATGATTCCTGTAAGAAGACCTCAAAAGCTATTGTATCATACAGCCTTTCATACCTCAGGGATTTCTTGCTAAACATTAGTTCTCTAACCTTATCAAGAAACATGATATATTGCAAATACAAACAATCAGCAGTGTTGCGTACACAAGAAGAAACTATCTGTTGACAGGGAGGAAAGACAGCACAGAAAAAACCCTGACAAGAAATCAGTTAAGAATCAATTACGTCAATTATAATAACAAAGTCTATATGCAAAATTTATATCTACTAGTTCAGCTCAGAGAAGAAAGATTCTTCTAAGAAGAATCATTATGGGGGAGGGAAGGAAGAATATTATTGACAGTTCATAATCTATTCCAGGTATTGATATAATTTTGTTCATCCAGATTACATGAAAAATCTGCATCTTTTTGAGAAAGATCAAAATCCTGTGACTACAAACCCACTCAAATGAAAAATAAGGAAGAAGAAAGTTGTTCTGACTGGAAAACCAATGCATTTTGTACAAGAAAATCTTGAGGTTATATAATCACCTGCCAACACTGTAAATGCCTACTAATGAAGTCATGCAGTAACATTTCATTTTGCTCCCAGAGGGGAAAAAGGAAAAAAGAATCTTTTAATTGGAAATGACTTAGCTTGCAAGAGTTATCACAATGCACACATACTAACTAAACTGCCTTGTCTCACTTCAATAGACAACATGTCGCATGGAAAAGTTGGCCTAAAATGTTGTTTCTTGCTTAAAAAAGAACTAACTACTGCATTCCTTAGCTCATTTTGAAAGAAGAGTTCCTTCTGAAGAGAAAACAAATAGAAAACCCTAATTTTCAGGGAGTTTCTAATCATGCAGTTTATTTTTAGTGCAGTCTTGCTATGCAATTTCCTAAGGGATCTTTTTCCTACAGAAAAAAACACAATGTTTTTGTGTACAAATGTAACAAATTCTCAAATCAGGTGCTATGCTTAGGATTTAAATTCCAATTTTTCTGCATAGCTGGAACTACAAGACTGACTAGATCAACTGGAAGAAGGGAGGGCAGGCTGTTATCCAAGAAAGCTGGCCCTTAGTATCTTGCTGAAGTTCAGGTCTGCAGCTTGTCTTACTTGAGCAAATGAAAATTTTGTTCCAGACTGTAACCTCAAAGACAAGTTGATAAGGCAAGCTGGGTGACCTTCTCTGCTCTTCCACATAAAATGGCTCCGATTCCCTCAATCTGTAACATGACACATTTAGTTAACCTTTCAGTGTTAACAAACTTTTCTTTGCAGTAAAAGAAAGAAAAGTGGTAATTCGAAAAACAAGTAAAAAAATGTTGTTCAGCTGACTTGCTATTATCATCAAGGAAAAAACCAAACACAATTCCAGAAGTAGCACTATCTAAATCAAAGTAGACAAAGAACACGTAAAAAACCTTAAAATGCTCTGTAGAAAACAGGTATCCAGTCTCATGTACAAGCTGTTCTATTGGCTAAAAAAGAGAAAACAAAGAAAAAAAATAAAATCATTATTCATTCTGACGGAGCCCTGTGTAGAACTAAACATATTTCTGGAGCAATCTGTGAAAACATAAGAACTGAATGACAGCCTCTGCAGATAGGGCTGAAGATAGGCTGGTATACTAATCAAGTCTTTGAGCCACAGTAAGCAAAAACTATGGTAGTTTGTGTGTCACACTGATGTATAGTGGTATCATCATAGTTTTATTCAAGGCAACTCCAACATCTCATCTTCCCAGAATCTCATCTACTGCAGTGGGTGAGCTTACATCTCACAAAAATTAGTGAAAGGTTAGCTTCCCATGGCAGTTACTTCTTCATATATGACTTCAGGGTTAGAAAACCTGCAAGGTTTGGCCAAAAATTCCCCCAAGATAATCCAGGAAAAACTAGGGATAGAAATCATCTTATGTAATATTAGCAGCTAAGTTTGAAACATGGGAGTCTGGTCTTTACAGCCAGTGAAGAAAGATCTGGCGGTTCCAGATGGCCATTCATTTCTTTCTAAATAAATCTTTTATCCTCCTTTATCATCCTCTGAAAATGCCTGTTTCTCTTCACTGACTCTGAATGAAGCTTGGCATCATTCTCCTAAATCTTTGAAAATGAATACTCGGATAGCCCAAATTAGAGAAAATCCCCCTAGATATAAAATCATTAATAATTTCAGTTTAAATACAAAACACTACTACTTTTTAATCAACGCTTGCTTTTTCTACATTATTAGAATCAGGAACAAAGCATATAGCAACTTTTTTTGCTATCTTCCTACAGAAGATAAATCTCATTTCACAATTTTCTAATAAGGCTTTTTGCCCATTAATAACAGAAATGGTTTGGCAGATTTCAGAAAGCATGAGTTCCATATTTATAGCTGATATCTAAAGCCTAAAGAATATGTCCCGGCAAATTATAACAATTTTGAGGCAGATCAAATTACTAAATTCTGCACTGATCATTCTCTCAGCATTTTTTAATAGGAAAAGATTTGCTTAGCAATTAGCAATCTGAGCTACTGTAAAACTGTTGGGTTTGGTTTGGTTTTTTCTTTTCCGTAGGTCATTAAGATTTTAATTTGCAGTAACTGTTCAGCAAATACCAAGTAAGTCAATTGGAAATAACAAGGTGAGTCACAGTGCCTCGAATCTTGAGACAATCAGTAAGTGACCAAGTTAGAAGCTGTCCTACTACACTGCTTGAACAGTGGGTACAGCTGCCCACTTTATGATGTTTCTGTGCACAGGGTATGATGACCTCTTGAGGCAGTATACATCACAGGTGCAGGGGAATTATATGACACCCTTATTAAAATAATTAAATCAAACCAGAACAGCAGCCCTGTAGTATATTTATCATCAACAAGAATATAGAGCACTTGCTAGAGCTAGAAAGCTTCCAAATCACTCTCTGTGCACTGGGGTAACAGGAAAAAAGTGGTAAACAATCCATGTTATAGCAGGCCAGGGCACCATGACAAAGCAACATTAGCAGCTATGGCATTACCAAGTCAGCAGCAACAGAACATATAAGCACACAGACAGGCTTGGAAAACCAGCAATCAATTGGCTCACCATCACCTCAGTGAAAGTAACATCAAGGTTAACAATATTTCTGAAGTACACAGAATAAATTAACTCTCAATTCTAACAGAAGGAGAGGCAGAGTTGACAGTAAGATGAAAATTCTGCTCAGGTAATTGAGGATATAGAACAGTTGCCATACACTGTATTACTATTGTAACAAAACTAAAAGGTCACCATAAAGAAGTTTGTGGCAGGCAATTACAGTGCAGGCAAAATATTAAGTAAACTTACTTTGTTAGAGAAAACAGACCTTTAAATTAATTTCAGCTTTAGTCTCTGAATAACAATAGGATGACTCATGCTTAGAAACACCAGTCAACTGAAGAGCTGTAGACAGTCCAACATTTTGCACTGGTGCATTATGATGAATGTTAGTACAATTGCTTCATATAAAGAATGTTCTTCCTATTAGAAACCTCAATTTTCCAGTTACCCCAGTTTTAGCACCTGGGTTCAATATTCCATGCTGAGTGTTTGAATTAGATTTCCCATGGAATATTTTAATCTTTACATTTCAGAAATGCTTGTCTCTGAAAATAAGTTTTACTACCCTTAAGAAACTACTGTGGCCCCCTTGTTGAGAGTAACCATTTACATCCCTACAAAAAATCCACTTTTGAGATGTTTGAATTGCATTTATTAACATTTAAACTCCCTTTCGCCCATCATTCCATGCTCTATTTGCAACCATCTCAAATGTCTGTGCTCTAGGAAAAAAAAAAAAAATAAAAAAAAAAAAAAAACATAGAATAGTAAAGGTTGGAAAGGAACTTAAGATCAAATAGTTCTAGTCCCCCTGCCATGCACAGGGACACCTCACACCAGACCATGTTGCCCAAGGCTTTAAAAATCTTCCACTTTCTGACTTCAGTAGGGTATAAGGTTCACATGCAGATGTGTACTGCCTATCTCTATTAAGTGACGGAAGAAGACTAATCATAAATAATAATAAAACCCCCTTAATAATCTAACATCTCTTTCCTGTGACATGCACGTGGATATTTGAAGTTGTGTATTTTACTGAATGTGCAATAGTCCTGACTTTTCCATAGGCTCAAATTTAAAGCTTGTTCAGTATGGTATCTATACCTTCCCTGCCCTGCCCCTCCTAGATAATTTTAATATCATTATAATAAAAGAAAAATAAAAAAAAATATCTTTGTACTTACTCTGAAGTAGTCACTGCAGGCTGCCAGGACTGCTTTATGTGCGTGGAATTTCTGTTCTTCAGCAATAAGGGTAATATCGCAAAGTATGCCATCACTTCTTTGTTGGTTCAGAGCTGCCAGAACAGCATCGTTATGGGAGCTGGACTGACAAAGCCTCTGACCTGTCAGCATTTCCTGAACACTGAGAGGCAAAAAGAGAGAGATTTTGTCAAGAAAAAAAGTAGGAAATGAGCGAGCTCTGTCTT
The DNA here is from genome assembly GCA_002631895.1 of Agapornis roseicollis. Taxonomy (NCBI): domain Eukaryota; kingdom Metazoa; phylum Chordata; class Aves; order Psittaciformes; family Psittacidae; genus Agapornis; species Agapornis roseicollis. Next base: position 42,706 of record NDXB01002582.1, read on the forward strand.
AGAAACAGTTCTTCAGTATTTCTGACAAGAATGTTTGATAATTCTTGGAAAGGAAAAAAAGTCGTGAACCCTGTCAGGCAAAACACATTATATGGTATAGACATAACAAGAAAAGCTCAGTAAAACAAAGTATTATGAAACCTGATTATATACTTGAATTTCAAAATCTCAACTGTTCTGATTTTCATTTGCTGCACTGGAAGCCAGCTAGACTCATAGGATTAATTCAGAATAATTATAGAATTAAGTGAGAAGAATGAAGAGCCTAAGTGCCAATGGACTGACAGAAAACTCAAACTGATGCATTAGTGGAAAGCTGTATATATGTATGTCCTACTGGTCCTACTAAAAAGGATGAAGATTAATGTTAAATGGCCTTCTTTGGTCTGATACACTCCATTACTGATTTCAGGTCATTCACGTTTATGAAGTGTTGTGCGATTTTTCCTGTTTGTTTGTTTTGTGTTGGGGAAGGAACGTGTGCTTGTTTTTAAAATGCTGAGGCTTACCACCTCTGAATATGTATGAATACAAATTTCCATGTCATCCAGCCTAAGTCCTGTCTGATGTCAGTTTATTATTCTACAGCAGAAGAGACAATATAACTGTTGATGCAAAGAGAAACAAATCAAACAAACCTGCAAATCCTCTCTGACACAAAACAATGCAGGTTATTTGAAGTCCGTGAGACTAAAGCAACTTTTATTATCCAAGAATCTAGGTTTTCACTAAAGGTGAGTTTCACAAGAGTGATTCCCAAGTAAATCAAAATTAATTTATTTTTCTTTTTTTTTTTTTAAGAGGTAAATAAGCTATGGTCTTTTCACTACAGTCATGTAAGTCACTCTGCATATATGCTATACAGCAGCCGTGTGGCATCTATATTCTCTTTTCCCAGCAACACACTGTCTGTACTGCCTATCCCACTCCTGCACATTGGGCATCTGTAAATTAATGCAAACCTGCCTTGCAGATTGTTTGCTCTAATCTAAGGTAATCTTTAACAAAAAAAAAAAGACTAAGACATTACTTCTAGAAGAAGGAAGGTCAAAGTGGAAATACAGAGGAAAAACATGTATCTGAATTTCACTCCCTCTCCAACAGTTTAGGTTTCACGCATGGACATAACCTACATACATTTCAAACTGATGGATTCAAATGTTTTTTTTTCCTTCAGCTGTTCTTGTTTGCGGAACGGCACTGATATTCTAAATGACAATTATCAAGAAATGTAACTTGTTAAAATACAAGGGAATTATTTCTAACAATTACTTCTGTAATTTTGATAGCAAAGAAAGTGACTAAATCAAATTGGCATAAGTATAAAAAGCTAGGTATAGCTAGAGATGGCATCTCTTTATTTCTGTTTTCATTAGCCCTTCACCCAATGTTGTGAACCAAGACCTACATTCCTACACTGCTTTTTTCATCATCATTCAGAGGTCAAAGTCCTTTTCCACACGAAAAGAACTATTTCACTCCACAGAAAACAGATGAGAGGGACAAGGTACAAGGGTAATTTTTGTGGGGAAATTTTATATACATATGTGTGAATATATCCATCCATACACACACACACAAAATCAGGCACCTTTGGTTTAAAGTTTAAGTCTATCATAATCCTTTTTTCAATTCAATGACCAAAGCAGAAAAATCAACTGCCTGTAACTCTTGCATTAACATCATATAAAGGATGTATACATGTGCAAGGCAATTTAACTGGAATTTATGAATGAGAAGGCATTGACTCATAAACATAACATGGCCACCTTGTAGTGATACTGTTAGTTGATAAACTTGACAGCTATCAAATGCAAGGAATTCCTGATTCTCTTCTGCTGCAGAAACATGTCAGGGAAAGCAGAACACAACTGGAATGATATGATGTCCCATTAATATCAGCACGTAGGTGTCTGAGCTCCCATACCAGCCCATGAGTCTTAACTACTCGGTAAAACAGCAGCATATCAGACCAGTGCAAGGTTCTGCAGGAAAGCAACTAGACTGATAAATTCTGCCTGAAAGCGCTCTCAAAAACTAGTTAAACTGTAAATAACAAATTATCTGATGACACAATGGACAACGCAAATAAATTTGAAAGGCTACAGTTACAAGTACATATATATATATATGAGAATAAGATTCTTTAAGAGGGAAAGAGAATGGGAGATTCTGGAAGGCAGGAAGATGAGTTTGGAAAGAATGCTTTGGAGTCATTTCAAAGAATTGAAAGAGTCCTAAAGAGTTGAACACTATACACACAAATGATCACCAGCCACCAATTCACGTGCATGAATGCAAAATGCCAGTTGCTACCACAATAAAAAATTCCAAGTATAAACAAAGGCATAAAGAAGATAACATATGAAGAGACTATGGGTCCCACATCAATCCCAGCCATGCTTCCCTTTGCTAGAGATAACTGGTAAAAAAAAAGTAATATTTTTCAGGTTATAACATGGATCTGTATTTAATAATGTGAATTCCTATCTAATGAACAAAACCATTAGTTTCATATTTCTACTTTCTGTTACCTGATTTGGTAAACATTATCCTACATGTGAACAACTTCTTACATGCTACCAAGTACTATACCTCAGGCACCTCTCAGATGGCATCTTTCAGTTTTGCTCTTCTGAATATCAAAGTTTATAATCCTGCAGGAAAAGCAGCAAGCATTCCAGCTAGAAAGAGAAAAAGGAAAGGCACATTAAAATTCAAAGCATACACCGCCTCAGCCTTACAAATCAATACTTTCCAGGATGTGTAATTCCAAAGCAACTTTTTTCAATTCTTCTATTGCAGAAAGACATGCCATATAGATTAGATGAAATTTTATTGGCTAGATTGAGTACAGGCTGAAAGTGGCCTTTCCCCTAGTCTTTTCTAGAAATTCACACCCTACCATCTGACCTTCCTTCACCTACTGCCCCAGAGGTATGTCTCTTGTCTGCAAACTCTGGGACACATATTATTTCAAGAAAGTAGAAAAGTGGTGAGGAAGGAAATATCTTCCCCAAAATCCCTCAATTTGAAGAGTAGGCCAGAAGGTGTTTGCTTGCCTCCCAGAATAACATACAAGTATAAAAATCTTATATCTCTTACAGCGTAATCTCCCAGGCCTCTCTAGGGTCTAGGAGGTTTGCCATACACCTGAACTCATGCTTTGACTATATTCATTTATCCTGAAAACGCAATTTAGTAGGGGAGAGAGGATATATTTACTGTATAGTCCAAAAGGCAGCTCTTGCTTCCCCCAGAGCAACACTCTCAATTGACTAGTCAGTACTATGACCAAATACCTCTGTTAACCTGGATGAAGGGCAATGAAGCTAGTGATGATTCTAAAGCACAAGTCCTGTGAGGAGTGGCTGAGGAAACTGAGGTTGTTTAGCCTGGACAAAAGGAGACTCTCAGAGATCTTATCACTTTCCACAACTACCTGAAAGGAGGTTTGTAGTGAGGGCGGTGTCGGCCTCTTCTCCCAGGTAACAAGCAATAGAACAAGAGAACATGGTCCCATGTTGCACAAGGGAAGGTTTAGATTGGATATTAGGAAAAATTTCTTCACCAAAGTGTTTTCTAGCATTGGAACAGGCTACCCAGGGAAGCATTAGAGTCACCATCCCGGGAGGTATTTAAAAGCCGTGTAGATGTGTTGCTTAGGGATATGGTTTAGTGGTGAACTTGGCAGTGCCAGGTTAACAGTCAGACTTGATTATCTTAAAGGTCATTTCCAACCTACATTATTCTATTACTCTATGAATAAACCTTCTGGCAAACACAAACAGTCCAGTACATACAAGCAATATTATCAAACTTATAAACTCTATAGCTTTTTTTAAAATGCAAAATATTAAAGTCACCACATAAATTAATCCATGCTGTTTAATGACTACTGAAAGTTGCTTTGTAACAAAAAGGATAAAGGATATTGTAACAAATAATTATTCCCCAAAAGTTGCCATATGATTACAGGTCTTACACCAATTTCCCAGTACCTGAATAAGGTGACACTGCTGGTTGCCAGTGTTCCCCGGTAAAAGTAGCCATATTTAATACAAGGGGTTTTTTATGCTTTCCAATTAACATTATGCCCTATTCCAAGTGCTATCAGAGGCTTCCACCAAGATCAATACTGAAACACCACAAACACCCTTTTGTACTGTTACTAATTAAAGTGCAAATAATCCAGTTCTTTGCTTGCACTAGTTTGTTGATAATTTTCCCTGTGAATCTTACATTGACTGGCAGTTTTACTTTGAAAGCCTAATTTCTAATACCTTGAAAGCACTAATTTCATGGAGACTCTTCAACAGATATGTGAAGGCAGAATTAAGCCCCTAGTTGTTAACCAGTTAACAAACAAACAGACAAACGATCTGCAAGAAAGGACAATTAATCCTTTTCTTATTCCCCTCAATTAGAATTCATTCTACAGACAAAACTACAGTTCTTACTCGCCAGAGAGACACTGCGACATGTACCTTTTGGCAAGTGCTGTCACCTGCACCACCACAGTGGAAGGACAACACAAGAGTTTCAATTTTGGACTCTGGTAACATTGTTTAGCTGATTGTCTAGGAACACAATAGAAGGAACACTCTTGAAAATTCCTTGTAGACTTCAAGTCCTTATTCTAAACCACAAAAGAGCAACACCCACTCAGTTCACATATAATTGTGCGTTTAGCTAGGTAAAATGTAGATTTCCTCCATCTTGTTCTCTAAAAGAGCAGCTCCTAAAATTTCAACCTGGAACAGGTACCTGGCATAGAAAGCTACATCCTCAACAGCTGAAGTGTCCAAAGAAATAAGCTTTTGAAGACAGGGCTGTCTTCAAATTATTAACTGATGTAACAGCCAGCACAGCCAACACATGACATTTCAACTCCATATATCATGTATAAAAGAAAAAATAGATTTTAATGGTATAGTCAACAGAAAGGTATACTGCTTTCTTTGGCTGCTTATTTAAACCATATGTGGATCATTTAATCTACTACTTCATTGTCACTGAGTTACAATTCAACAAAATTTGAAGAATGGAGATGTTTCCTATTTCCCTCCCTTTTCCAAAAAGACCATGATGCTGAGCAAGGCAGTGAGGTCATTGAGAACTCACGTTGATGATTCAGCTGGATGCTCAGCAAACTGGTATGCAGAGCTTCCCAGTGATGGTTTCAGAACACTTGACTCTCACCATCAACTTCATTTCTAGTTATATTAAGACACTTCAATTCACCCTTCCAGAGACAGAAAAACACAGAATAAGTGGCCCTGCTGCTGGCAACTAACAAGGCAAACATTTCCTGATCAATGCATCTGCCATATCATATATGATCTATGCAACGTTTCAGTTATCAAAGCAAGGATTTTTTAAGTTCTAACTTTGCATTCGTCAGTACCAAAAGGGGAAAATCAGCAGTTAAGTTGGCTTATATACACAAAGGTTTTAAGTAGGTCCTTAAATGGCATAAGTCTTGTGCCAGAACTGTTAATACAGAACTAATATCTGTAACTATTATACAACTAGAACATCCATATAAATGCCAGTGCTGCCCATATTGGCACAAAGTATTCTAGAGCAAAAATTCCTTACTCTACCACAGTTGTGAATATGGACATCCAAATAAAAGGCTTGAACTCTGTTGTTTGAAGAGACAGTGGCCAGAAGCAACTCTCCTCAGATATGTAGAATTCCTTGTATCATAAAACAATGCATTACAAACAGAAACCAGAAATATACCTAAAGAGGTGCCTGAATATTCAGCTAAATCAAATGAGAACTTTTACAATAATCAAGTCTATGCAGATGTACTTATCAGACATTCTGATTAAATACATAACATATATATATATAAAAAGATATGCATACAAAATACCTGCATAAGAATAAAGATCATAGCATATTGGTTTATTAGCCACTGTCCCAGTCTAAGGCAATCCACCTTGATGTCACATCTGAACAAAGGTACTTTTTTCAGTCTCAGGGCATCAGAACATTTTCTGAAGAATGAAGGAAAAATGGCCATTCTTCTCCTAGGAATGCAAGTTTCAGGATAGGAAATATCTCTTAGATGCCTTCAAAGAGCTTGACAGCATTTTCAAGGGGGCTTTCATCAGGGTTTGCAAAACATGTTTAGGATACACTGCCTTTTTTCCACATTGTTGGACTTGATCTCATGCCACTCTGCAATCACACACAAGGGTACCTCAAAACATGGTCCTGACTGGGCCCTTGCGTACAGATAGGCTACTAAGGGCTTTCTCTCTATTTCTGTCCCTCTCATGATCCAGAGTCAACACTACTAGAAATACAGCTTAATTAACTGTCAAGCTTCTGTCATGGTTTAAACCCAGCCACACAGCTCGTTCACTCACTCAACCCCCCTTTCTTGCCCTCCCCTGCTTCCAGAGGGGTGGGGAGGAGAATCAAAAGAATGCAACTCCCACGGTTGAGATAAGAACAGTTTAGGAACTAAGGTAGAACACAAATCACTGCTGCTACCACCAATAATAATAATGATAAAGGAAATAACAAGGGAAGAGAATACAGCATCTCACCAACCACCGACAGATAACTCACGACACCCCACCCCACTCAACACCGACCGAATACCTCCTCCAACTCCTCCCAGAGCACTCGCCCTTCCGAGTAACTCTCAGTTACATCCTGGGCATGACGTGCTGTGGTATGGAATACCTCTTTGGTCAGTTTGGGTCAGGTGTCCTCCTGGCCTCCCCTCCTCGCTGGCAGAGCATGAGGTTCACAAAGTCCTTGGTCAGAATAAAACATTTGAGCAGTAACTAAAAACATTCCTGTTATCAGTTTTGTTCCCAACTGAAAGTCAAAACACAGCTGCACCAGCTACTATGAAGAAGAAAAAATGACTGCTACTGCTAAACCCAGGACAGCTTCACAATCAAGTCATCAGGAATTTTGGCAGGCCACCCTCCTTCCTACTCATCATGGCACAGCAGAAGCAAGTATTTTTGTAACAGTAAACTCCCCTGAGAACAGCAGAGCCCAAATCACATTGTTATAAACAGGAGCAGGAAACTTTAATCAATTCTTTCTCCTCATCTCCAATCTGCCAATTTTTTATGTCAAGAAATGTCCAACACTCCTGATACTGCTGGCTGCAGTTAGGAAATCCTATGCTAGCCCAAGACTAGAAGGGAAGAAATTCAAGCTTTTTCTGACCTTTTCAAGAGGTCCAAATTCCCTAGCTCACAAAAAACAAAAACCAAAAACCAAGCAGCAGTGAAAGCAAACAGAAGGGCCAAGACAAGGGAAATAACTAAGGCCTATTCTTCAAAGAAATAATAAAACATTTAAACAGTCCATACTCAGTTCAATGTTTTACCCAGACAAATCAAGCTTTCTTAAGTTCTGCCATACATCCTTTCTCCTGCCCAGTGCCAGTGCAGCATGCCTCGCTTTTCATTAAGTCTAAATCACAGCATACAAGAGTACTATAACAGCATCTTTATCATTTAGTCTATACTGCACTGATTTTGTTCAGCCATATAGAATTACTTTATGCCACTCAAACTTTTTAATAATTGGAAATTCTCATGTATTTATTTCTCATTGTAAAAAAAGACAGGCACTTTGACCTGTTGCCTGGATGTGCTGAGCCTGACAGTTCCAAAATTCTGTGTACTAAGAGTCCTTTCTTTCTGTTTCCGAGAGCTGGATCTCTCTTTTTTACGTAAACTGTCTGATATATAAGGAAACTCTTTGCATTAGGAAGTTTAAGACATTCTATTGTCTTTCTATTTAACTCCTTTAAGTAATTAAATTGGTTTAAAAGATTAGTTGATAAATTTAAGGATAAGACTTTTAGTTTGAATGGAAAACTTTAATTCCACCTAAATCCTTTTGTTCTAACAAAACACTCCATTACACTAGAGATTAACAGCAAAAATATAGGTCAAACAGAAAGCACTTTGTAGATCTTGGGTTTGATATACATACTAAGTTCGCCATTGAAATATGTATTTTACACAGTTCAGGGCCATGTTGGACAGAGCCTTGGCCAACCTGGTCTAGCATGAGGCACCCCTACCCACAGCGGGAGGAGTTGGAACTAGATGATCTTAAGGTCCAGAGTAAAAAATAGGTTTTTTACTCTCCCAGGAAATCTTGGAACAGTGTGCCACTCTGCTGCATCCATCGCATACTGTTAGGCTACACTGCTTCTCCAAATTAGCAATGTAGCTCAAGAACTGTTTGTTCAAACATTATTAAAACAGTATGTAAGCAAGCAGTATTTCATCCTTTAATTTAGTTGTTTGCAATATTGGTTTGGAAATACTAGACAAAGCAGTTTCTTTTTCCAAAAAGCATTTACTGGCAGAATGCATGTGTCCTTTGTCAAAAAAACCTCTCATTCATTTAAAGTAGTTTAATCTCGAGGAGGCAATACCACATTCAAGGTTTATACAGAATCCATTTGAGGCATTGAGAGAATTTCAGTTACATGTTTAATAATTTATTTTTTCCCCCCATCTATCTTTTAGAAATTAATTGCAGGAAAGAAAGTTCTTGAAACTACAAGCCAACAGAATATGGATTAGATTAGGCAGGGAAGGGAACTGGAAAACAAAACTCATTTAGTCTACTTCATTGCTGGAGATAAACCTGGATGCTGTAAAAATCACTATCCCCCAATAAGCTTTTTTTTCCTAGCTTATATTTGTGGTTTTAAATAGGGACTTAAACCACAACCCAGACTATCACAGGACTAATTCTGTTCATAAACAGGCTTTGTATTTCAGATTTGGTGCCTCAGAAACATTTCTTCCCCTCTAATCATGCTTGCTTTGTCTTGAAAGCTAGTAAATATATATATACTCATAATGGAAATGTCTATTAATAATAACCTGAAAATGTATCATTTCTACATAATTCAAGTTTACATAAAATAAATATCACTTCGACAGTTTCATCAACAATTTTCATATTTCCTTTATGCAAATAAGAATCGAGCTACAATCACCCTCAATATAAACTCACCGATCTTATTTTTGATCATAAATCAGAACTGAAGCTATTTGAAAATTCCTACTGCAAAAATAATGTTTTTAAACAATAACAAAAAATGTTTTAAATAAGAAATAAATTCTGTCCTCTTTACTAACGTGATTACATCCTACACAGCAGTTACTAACCTATCCCTCTTGTCAAAACATTCACTCCTTGTCCATGCCCTGAGCCCCACACTGGGTTTAGAGGAAAGCGGGATGTCTATTGACTATCTAGAAGTCAGAAAATTCCATTTTAACAGAGCTGTATAGATCACTTAATCATTGGTCATTAGCTATCGCAGTTTACAGAGGAGGATCCTCTTCTACCTTGGCTGGGCTGCTCTTTCCATCCACCTGTTTTCTGCTCATCTGCCTCTAGTTCTAAGTAACACGCTGTGCTGCTGTGTGAGAAGTGAGACTCTGCCCTTCCCAGAAATCTGGCAGACAGGCAAATTGCAATTTGAGAAAAATCAAAGTGAAACACAGGCAGCTACCAGTTCAGGGTGTTCAGCTTAATGCAATATTCAAGAGATACTCAAAGATGACTACAAAGAAGACCCTTTTTACAGAGTCACATGGAAAAGACGAGGGTAACAGATACAAGTTACTCCTGGGGAAATTCCAATTGGACACAGGAGGAAAATTTCTAACAATGAGGACAACCTGCCATTGGAATAATGTCCCCAGGGAAGTGGTAGACTCCCCAGTGTTGGGCACTTAAGATTCAGCTGGACAGGGTGCTGGGACACCTAGTCTAGTTCATGCTTTGTCTAGAAAGGTTGGGCCAGATGATCCCTGAGGTCCCTTCCAGTGTGGAGCTCTATTTCATTCTTGGTGGCCTGTCCTGTGCTGTGGGTGGTCCTCTATTCCNTGTTGGGCACTTAAGATTCAGCTGGACAGGGTGCTGGGACACCTAGTCTAGTTCATGCTTTGTCTAGAAAGGTTGGACCAGATGATCCCTGAGGTCCCTTCCAAGTTGGCATACTAAAATTTAATGATGTTTTCGTAAACAGACAAGATCCTTTCTTGCAATCTCGCAATGACCAAGACAGGTCATAAAATTACACAGCAAATTATACCTTTTCCCCCACCAAAGAGTGTAACTGTGAAATTCTGTAACACAAAATTTGAGCCAAATATCTTTCAGAAAGCTCACTGGGATCCACATAGCTATCACACAGAAACCTTCATTGCAACCAGATTTGACACCACTGTTCTTCTGATGATTAAGATTTGGATTGAGGTAGGGGAGCAGGTTGCCAAAGGCCCTTACAGACGTCTTCAAGTGGAGTGAAGCAGGTACTGCTTTCCTCCCCACAACAACTCTTGCTGCTTCAGACCCACTCACACAGTGACAGAAAGACTGGATTGCCTTTCTGGGAATATCTATGTTGGTCAGGGCGCATCTGGAATACTGTGTCCAGTTCTGGGCCCCTCAGTTCAAGAAGGAGAGGGAATTGCTTGAAAGAGTCCTGAGCAGAGCCACAAAGATGGTTAAGGGAGTGGAACATCTCCCTTATGAGGAGAGGCTGAGGGAGCTGGGTCTCTTTAGCTTGGAGAAGAGGAGACTGAGGGGTGACCTCATCAATGTTTACAAATATGTAAAGGGTGAGTGTCAGGATGATGGAGCTAGGATCTTTTCAGTGATGTCCAGTGACAGGACAAGGGGCAATGGGTCTAAACTGGAGCATAGGAGGTTCCATGTGAACATCAGGAGAAACTGCTTTCCTGTGAGAGTGACAGAGCACTGGGAACAGTTTGCCCAGGGGGGTTGTAGAGTCTCCTACATTGGAGATATTCAAGGCCTGCCTGGACAAGTTCCTGTGTGACGTACTCTAGGTTACCCTGCTCTTGCAAGGGGGTTGAACTAGATGATCTTTCAAGGTCCCTTCCAACTCTTAGGGTTCTGTGATTTTGTGATTCATCTCCTATTAAACAATGCTGTGAGTAGTACAGAGAAGGCTTTTACCCAGTTAATCACACAGTTGTTGATCATCTATTTATCATTAAACTTCACAGAATGTCACTGTATTATTTCAGTATTACTCCTCTAGTGTGTGAAAAGCCTTCCAATTTCTCTTCTTTTTTTTTTTTTTTTTGCGTTGAGAAAGCCACTCATTTTTCTATTTCCACATTACTTAAAACAATTCTACCTATCAGAAAATTTATTTGAAATTATCAATTTTAACACTCATTCAAACCAGCTAGCCAAACCCTGAGGCTGCTCAGAGAAGTTGTGGCTGCTCCATCCCTGGAGTGTTTAAGGCCATGTTGGACAGGGCTTTGAGCAACCTGGTTTAGTGGAAGGTGTCCCTGCCCATGACAGGGTGGTTGGAAATGAATGATCCTTAATGTCCCTTCCAACCATTCTATGATTTAAGATTTTAATCTCATTCCACATATATAGCTTTTAATTACCTTTCGAAACTGTCCCAGTTTTCAGTAACCATTAAAAACTGTTGATTTGTAATATTTCACACTAGATGAGATTTTATTCTTCTGTTTCCATGAGTACAGATAATGTATCATTCAGTAAGCAATATTTCATTTAGATATGTTTATTAGTATTAATTCTGACTCTTCAGTTATGTTGGAAAACAGTGAATCAACATTACTTTCATTAAATTTACAGTTTAGCAAACTAGATTAGACAGAAACTGATGAAAATTCATATGCAAAAAAATTGTTAACAAGATTAGAAATACTCAATATATAAAGAATTCAAGAGATTTTGCATTTTCAAATAGCTATCTTCAATTAGTTATGTTCCTTCCCTCAAGGCTCTCTTTTTCAAATTACGTATTTTAAGCACTGAAAACCAATTTCACTTGTTTCATGCTTTTTCATTTTAAGTTAGAAGAAAGAATATCACAAACCAGGTGCAAAAATGAAATGAAGGGATCATAAGCATCATGTTAGTCTTTCCTATAGGAAAGCAAAATTTCAAACCAACTAGATATGTCGCGACATAAGGCACCTGTATTCTGTTAAGTGTCATTTTCCCTTTGACAACTTCAAATATCTGGTTTACATTTGGTCTTTATTTAAAAAGCAAATGCCACATTTAAAACTATCAGCAGCACACTACATCCATTTCCTTCCAGAATGACTTCACAGCAGACCTTGAAGGACACTGTCACAGCCATAGGGAGAGAGACCATGAAGATTTACCCATGGCAATTTTTGTCCTAGTTTGGATCCTTATTCGTAGGAGCTTTTTGTTTTTTCTTTAAAGTACTCTGGGTTTATTAAGTCAGAATAAATCATCTTTTCAAGCTATAATTCACCTTCTCTGGGTAAAAGTCGCTTCAGAAAAAGCAATATATGAGCTTATTATTCACAGAAAATAAAAAACTGGAAGATAATGCTGTCCTTTCTCAAATTAATTTGTCAAAAGGGAAACAGATAAAAAAAAAGCTTGACTGCAAACTTGCTCTTCTGAACACTTCTCCCCCTTACCTGGAAGACACTACTTTTTCCCTTTTTCATTGAGACATTTGAAGATTGAAAGATTTTTTTCATTCCATATAAAAACATTCAAGAATGTCACAAGTGTGAGGAAAACTGCCACTTCCCACTGCTGTTAGTGAAATCATAACTCAGCTCAACTACAAGCTTCTCATCTAATGTAGTGCCTTAATGTAGCAACTTTCAATAGAAAGCATTCATAGTAGTGAAAGAAATACCTTAGATTTAATGGACATAATAGCAGTGAAATAAAAAAATGGAAAACTTTGGCTGTTTGGAAAAATTGGAGTCAGTCAAAAGATTGCAAGTAAACATTCAGCAAAATCAATTATAAAGTAAAAACACAGTAAAAAAAAACCAACCCACAAAAAAAACCAAAACCAAACAAAACACAACAACAAGCCAAAAAAATCAAAACCCATACAAACAAAAAGAAAACCAAACCAAAATCAGACTGTTACACTATTCTGATTAGTTACAAACCATTTTCTTGCGAGACTGGAAAGGTCATTGCTATCTTTGGGCCATCAGATAAAGTCGTAAGTTTATTGTCTATGACTACCAAATTCCTATCTGACTTCACAGAATCATTAAGATTTTAAACCACAGAAATTTAAAATGAAACCATGGGGATAAAGGATGTATAAGCAGAATCAGATCTTTACATCTTTATATCTTCTTTGTAGCTTTACATCTTCCGTGTATCTGGATACATCAGTATTTGGAACAGTTTTTTCTGAAGAGGCAGTCAGATTAAAAAGGAAAAATAAAAAGCCGGGTTTATGGTCATGTGTGTGACTTCAGGCAAATTTTACCTACACTACCACTTGAGCAAACAGTTGTTGCATTCTACTGATAAAACATCATGCAATCATATAACTCAATGCACTGGCATACTACCCATGAAAGGAAAAAACCCACAGTTCTACTGGAAGCCACACATTTGGAGTCTGATGACTTTCCAAATACATCCTGGAAACAAATTTATGTATATAGTTTAACATTTCTCATTTGAAAAAAAAAAAAAAAAATTAGTTTTATACAACTGTATATAACATAACATTGTGCACTATTAGCTTAGCTTGTCAGGGCTACTCACTGTTGCTGTAATTTAAGCTATGATACTAATTACACATGTGGCAGAAGAAGTCCATTCCTTACAGCTGACCCATGTGTCATTGTTAGGGAATGGCTGGGAGAAAAACATCACAACTTTATCCTCATCTAGTGGAAGATGTTCCCGCTCATTGCATGAGACTGCACTAGGTGACCTCTGAAGGCCTCTTCCAACCCAAACTATTCTATAATTCTACTAATTTTCTCATCTTTCTGAAACTTGAACAACAGCTACGCAAAGCACTCTCAAAGTGAAATACCTAAACCACACATTGAGTCCCCAGTCATTACAAAGTGACAGGGTGAAAACTCTGGTATTTTAATTTTAAGGGATATTGCTGCTCCTATGAACCCAAATCTTCAGTTACTTGCTAAAATATGCTTTCAAGATTTTTCCTGTAGACCTCAAGAAAAGAAAAGACAGGGTGAGTTAAGTAGTCTGTAACTGAACTTTCTTTTGGTATTTCACTTGCATTTTCATGGGACAAAAACTAACAGAATACACCCCCCACACACACACCCCTGTTCTTTAAACCTAAGAATTTTTCTTCTGGGAAATTTGACATGTTTGTTGCAAAATGTTGACGTTTTCTCTAAACTAAGTCAGAATGCTTTATAGTAGAAAGCAATACAGATTTAACTAGAGAGATCATAATTACTTCTCCTGATAACTCTAGAAATGAACACTGATGTTGTCACACAAGAGCGAGGCATGCTCTGAAATGCTGTCAACTTCATCAAGGCCTCATTCAGATAAGCCTTGGAGTTTTAACTGTCACAACCATCAGGGTGTTTTTACTGACCACAACCGTCATTCTTTCCTAGAATAATAAGAGTCAAAAATACATCGGCATGTTTTTTAAACCCCTTCAAATCTGCATATGGAATATTTATGGTCAGACAGAAGTATACAGTACTGTAGATAGTATATAATCTTGGCAATTAGTCCACATTAACTTATACATTTTATACCTATGACTGAAACATAACCGATCATATTTGCCACTTAAACCAACACACAAAGCTTAAGAAAAGCGCAAGTGATTGCTGCATATTCACCTTGCATAACTGAGGTGTCCAGGTGACCAGTTGTGTGTCTACATACTACATTCTCATGAGATTTATAGCTAATGGCATTGCCAGTGAATGAGTATTTATATCTTTCAGTAAAAGCACAGAGAGTTTATATATCCTCATGGGACCCACAGTAGTCCTTCAACTTTCTCCACAAAATATTATGGAGAAAATATTTATATTCAAAAAAACATTCATGGATTTTAAAGGAAAAAGGCTGTGAGTACTGGTAGCTAACTCATCATGCATCTTCTAAGGATGACCTTCAGTAGCCACGGGGTGGCAGAACTTGACTTGAAGATAATTATCTCCAGGACAGTGACCAGGCTATTTCAAGGAGTCTTTTCCCATCCACTCCCAGCATAATTGCAATAGCACAAAATACTTGCTGTTTAGTGGGTGTTTTCAATAGCAGGAATCAGGAAAAAGAAAAAAGCCTCTACATAACAGTATGACCAACTGGCAGCTCTCCAAACATCACACCACTGCAACTGATTACTGACCTCCATGTTTCTGTTTTGACAATTTATTCAAGTCACACAGTATCTGTTCACTAAAATCACTATGAATTTTACCTTATATGATTAAATTAGCACAAAATTTTTCATATACTTTAACAGGCCAAAAGAAACCCTAGACACTTCTTCATTGGAAGTGTCGATAATTTCACCCACATGCATCTTCAGAAGGCTGGGAAAATTTCATCAATATTAACCAATTTAACTGTGCCAGTGCTGGCCCAAATAGCCAACTAGCCCATATTTTGTCCCTTGTGGCTCCCAAAACAACACAGCCATATCCAAACAATTAATTGGGAAAAGCCACTAACTCCCAGGCTGTGCTCAGAAATGTTTTGGGAGAGCACTAGATGGCTCAGGGCAAGACCTTGCCAGAGACTGTTGTAATGGTTTGACTAAGAGGAATGTCTGAGTTTCAAGCTCTGGCCTGGAATGAGCAAAGTTACTAGCACAAAGAAGGCTTTTGAATCCTCATATGAAGCATAAGTGGTGTGCTAGAATATTAAAAGTTGTAGCAAACTCTTAACATTGGAACCATCATATGTAGTTTTAGGAGATTTGTTTTTCTCTATTTATTACATTTTCTCTTTCATAAATACAAGGAAGAAGGAAAGAATAACCTCATCTCAGTAATGGAAACACATAGACGTACTCAGTGAATGCAGAAATACTCTAACCAGAGAACCTTGAACATCTGTATTTTATATCAGCTCTGCTTTACAGCTTTACAGCTTTTACTGCTTTACAGCTGGATGGCCGTATGCAAAGAGTTGTGGTCAATAGCTCAGTGTCCACCTGGAGGCCAGTGGCGAGTGGTGTCCCTCAGGGATCGGTGTTGGGATTGGTCTTGTTCAACATCTTTGTCGCTGACATGGACATTGGGATTGAGTGCGCCCTCAGCAAGTTTGCCAATGACACCAAGCTGTGTGGTTCGGTGGATACGCTGGAGGGAAGGAATGCCATCCAGAGGGACCTTGACACGCTTGTGAGGTGGGCTCATGCCAACCTCATGAAGTTTAACCATGCCAAGTGAAAGGTCCTACACCTGCGTGGGAGCAATCCCAGGCACAGCTACAGGTTGGGCAGAGAAGAGATTCAGAGCAGCCCTAAGGAGAAGGACTTGGCAGTGGTGGTCAATGAGAACATGAACATGAGCCAGCTTCAGTGTGCGCTCCCAGCCCAGAAAGCCAACAGAAAGCATCCTGGGCTGCATCAAAAGGA
>NDXB01002583.1:0-30632 GCA_002631895.1 Agapornis roseicollis
GGGGTTGGTGTTTCTTGTTTGGGGTTTTTTTTTGTTTCTTTCATATATTGATGCATTTAAGGTATATAAATGTTGAACATATTCTCTAATTCTGATTTCTCTGGGTTAGCAGAACCTCATTTGTTCTTATTCTCCATTTCCTAGGTATAGTAAAAGAACTAGATGAATATCAGCAACTAGGTTTATTTCAACTTCTCTAACAGCTCTCTGAAAAGTCATAGAAGAGATACTGTGACTTGCTGTTCAGTAAGTTGTTTTCTATTTCTTATGCTAATTATCCAAACCCTCCCATACAGATTTAGCTTTTGTGTGAAAAATTGACAGCGCGGAAATCAGAAATCTTGCATAGATGTGTGTAGAGAAGGAAGCAAAAAACACAAGGCAGTCACGATTTTTTTTTAAAATGGGAGACCATAGATTTTTTTTTTGAGCTCCATTCATTGAGGAGCCACAATATCATGACACTGATAGAGTAACAGCTGCCTAAAGTGTGCTTCCTCTTTTTCCCTCTGCCCCTGAATCCTGTTGCACATGAATTATGTCATGTAAGGGAGGACATTCATATTTGAATTACGATTTTTATTTGCTTACATATATTTGAATCTTCATTGAATGGTCTGTTATGTTTTTATTACTAAAAATCTAAGTTATACGACACTTCTATTTTTCCATAAATGCTTCCCCAGGGTGGTTCAGGGAACCCATCCAGGTAGACAGGAAATGTTACACTAAACATTACACAAAAAGACAAGAGCTTGATGCCTAAGTCTCTCTGGGTTGAAAATATCTATTACTGTGGCAAAGGCTTTTATATCAAGATATGTCAAGTGAGGTAAGAACCATTCAGAATGAGTTACTGTCATCTGAAGAGACAGGATTTTTGATCTCAGCCACTCTGCTATGAGTTCCTTTGAGGGATGAAGGGAGAATGTGTTTCTAAACCTTTTTTGCCTACTGAACAAAAACAAAATCTGTAGCATCATAATCAGCACAGCTCTGTGTTCAGCAATGGTGAGGCCTGCAGTTTATCAGCTCTGCTCACATGAATAAGTATCACTTCAGTCAATGGGAATTCTTATAAAAGCAATCTGCAGGTTTGGAGATAAATCAAGCAGCTAAAGAGGCATTAAAAATGTGCAAGGATGGTAGAAGGATGCAAGCAGTTTAGAATATATTTAGCTAGCATATAAAAGAACAGAGCTTGAAGCTGGCATGGTTTTAATGTAATGAGTGCTACAAGCGTCCCTCTTACATCATCACCTCAGTGTCATGGGGAGGGATATTTAAAAAATGGTGTTGAGAAGAAAAGCCTTTAATTTTTTTATTTTTTTTTAAAGTCTGCTCTTGTCGTTTATGAGATGGCAAGTAAAGCTCATTGGGTTATTAAAAATATATGCAAGCCATTTCTCCTGTTTACATGGAGCTGGATTTTGACAGCAGGGTCATTTTTGGAAATGAATAAGAACCAGTATTTTTTTACAGATATAAGCAGCAAAAATAAAACCCCAAAATAAAATCAGTGAGTTCCTGTGTATTCCAGTATTAAATATAAAGTATAATATGTAATTATATTGCACTGCATGAGTACCAAATCTGCACTATTTTTACATACACAGCAACTGGCATATATTCTCTTACTGTATTTAATGTTATCTTTTTGTTGTTGTTTAAGAAAAAAAAAGAGCTCTTCAAAGTAGCTTCTGTGTTTCGTAAACTGTATGTTCTTACAGTTTAACTAGAAAGGAAACACAAATTTTGAACAGGATGTGGATTTATTTTACACATTATTCATCTGGTTGGGAACTGTGATCAGAGCCAAAACTAAGGATCTGAATAGACCCAAGAGAGCTTTAGGAGTGAATATCTTTCCAAACCTTGACTGTGAAATGTCCTGACTAACTAAAGGCATTAGGGAATAGTAGTTTTGGAAAGTAGTTGACAAAAGTTATTGTTTAATCTTTATTCTACCATAGCTGATCGCTCCATATACTGCTCCACATAGAACCATAATAAAAATCCAACCCCAGCAAACAAACAAAAAAAGATTTCTTGCTATATTACACACCTGACAGCACCGTTAAATGTGATAAGGCAATAAAAATAAGTTTGTGAGACAAATAAATTCCCAGAGCATTTGTACAGCCTTCCATGTTTGAATCAGGATTATACTCTCCCAGTTGCCATCTAGGAAAAGATTTAGTTTACTTGAAGTAGGCAGAAATGAGATTTAACTTAAGCTAAATACCTAGAGGGATGTTTCTGGAGAGTTAGCAGCGAACTACAATGCAAGGCCCTGCCTAAAGAAATCACAGAAGTGATATCAAAACAGAAATGCAGAAAAAACCTCAGCAGCTTAGGTAGGCAAGTAGTTCACTGTGTCAGCAATGAATGTTATTTATTTTGACCTTAGTGAGGCTTTTGAAACTGTCTTCCATAAAATCCTCATGGACAAATTGATGTGAATTCTAGATAAGTGAAAAATGGGGTCAACTGAAAACTGATTGAATGGACCAGCTTAGAGGGCTGTGATCATGAAGTCCAGTTAGAAGTTAGTCACTAGTTGCAGAACCAGGGGTCCATAGTGGAACAAGTACTGTTTAAGATTTTCATTAATAACATGGATGATAAGACAGGGTGCACCTTCAGCAATTTTGCAAATGTGTGATTAGCATATCAGGGGGTTCAGAAGGACCTCAACTCACTGGAGAAGTAGCATGACAGTGTCCTGGATTCAGCAGTAGCAGTCATTTTTAATTCTTCTTAGTAGCTGGTGCAGCACTGTGTTTTTGACTTCCATCGTGGGAACAGTGCTGATAACACTGAAGGTTTTAGTTGTCGCTAAGTAATGTTTACTCTGACCAAGGACTTTGTGAGTCTCATGCCCTGCCAGGGAGAAGGGGAAGCCAGAAGGAAGAAGAGACAGGACACCTGACCCAAACTGACCAAAGAGGTATTCCATACCAGAGCATGTCATGCCCACTGTATAAACCGGGGGCAGTTACTTGGAAGGGTGAGATCACTGCTTGGTTGGACTGGGTATCTGTTAGCGGGTGGTGAGCAGTTGTATACTCTTGCCTTGTTCCATATCACAGCACATCATGCCCAGGATGTAACTGAGAGTTACCCAGAAGGGTGAGCTCACTGTTCGGTTGGGCTGGGTATCAACGAGTGGTATTCTACTCTCTTCCCTTGTTATTTCCCTTATCATTATTATTATTGGTTGTAGCAGTAGTGGTTTGTGTTCTGCCTTAGTTACTGGGCTGTCCCTATCTCAACCCATGGGAGTTACACTCTTTTGATTCTTGTCCCCATCCATCCAGGGATGAAAGGGGGGAGTGAGAAAGAGAATGTGTGGCTGACAGAGTTTAAACCACTACAGCCAGGAACTTTCTAAAGTTCAGCAAATGAAAAAGCCAAGTCCTTCACCTGGGAAGGAATAATCCCATGCACCAGTACAAGCTGAGACTGGAAAGCAGCTCTGCAGCAAAAGACTTATAAGTCCTGGTAGATAACAGGTTGAGCATAAGCCAGAATTATGCTGTTGATACAAAAGTAGCCAACAACATTATTGGGTGCACTGGAAAAAGCGTTGCCAGCAGGTCAAAGAAGGTGATCCTTCCCATCTATTCATCATTGATGAGGCCATAGCTGGAGTACTGTGCCCAGCGATGGGCTTCCCAGCACAAGACAAAAAAACACTCATACTGGAGAGTCTTGAATAAGAAAATGGAGCATCTGAGCAACATGGAGGGGCTGAGAGCTGCAGTTGTTTAGTTTGGTGACTAGAAGACTCAGAGTGAGATAGCAGTTGGAAAGATCAGTCTTCTACCCCTCCATGGGGGAGCTAAGGATAACTTATGTTAGTCTTAAAAGCCCAAGAGCTATTCTTTCACAGGACACTGGGAAAAAACACATTGAATAGGCTGATAAAGAGGTACAATTTTCCATTATTGCTGTTTCACAGGCAAATTTCAGAAGCAGTAGTTTCTGTCTTTGATGTCCCCTAAGAAATCAATTCAGATAAGGTTTGCTGAGAGCGAATTCCAGCGAGGTGGCAGAAATTAGTGAACGCTGATAAGTGAAGAATCAGTGAGAGGATGAAAAGGCACTGAGAGGTACTTAAAAAGTACTACCGTAAGGCAAATGGACTTGAGAAGATGTAAAGTTTCCTGTTCCTACAATCATTAAGTAAAATCAAACCTGAAGAAACTATGTGATCCATTTCAAAATGTTATGCTACTTTAAATTACTTTTCTGTTTGGTTCTTGTACTTAGGAAAGCACAATAAATTCCCCCATAAAAAGTAAATTATGAAAAAAAATAAAATTTAAGCACCTTTACTGTTTTAGATCATTTAGTTTCTCCATGCATGGACAACAGTTGAATAATGTCTACTGATGTGAATATTATCCTGCAATAAAGCCAGTCACAAGGGAAGTCAAGATAGAAATGAATTACAACCTTAGTCTAAAAGCATGTTCTTGGATTTTATTTTTTTGGAGCAAGGATGGGGGATGGATAAATGGGGTGGTTATTAAATGTTTCTGGCTCATGTATGCATTATTTTAGGTTTACTATACCTACCTGATAAAAAAAGAAATGTCTGTTAATAGAGACTAAAGTAAATTGTTGTCACATATAAAGATCAATAAAATCCATTAGAGTGCTATGATATTTGGACTTTCAAAATGCTAACTTTTTCCTGCTCCTAACAGAATTTATGTTTATCCCACTTTTGACCTGTTTCATATCACAGTTTTTAAACTTCCTTTTAAAAATTGCTTACTATAGCACTATCATGATTTTTTAAATATGTTGCAAAAAATAATTGTTGAATATTTAAATTACTCATTAAAACAGTGGAAAACAGCAGAAATTTCCCTTTATATTAGAATATATTTAATTTTTCTATGTAACTTTAAAAAAATCATTGGATTCTATAACACTCCATTGTTAATTCTGGGACTTCATTTTACATAAAGTGAGAATATATAGGGATTCAGATCTTTAGCCAGAATAAATTGAAATAAAACTCCAGTCAACAATGCATATAACCTGAGTGCCTGCTTCAGGAATTCGTTTATAAGCAATTGAAGTGATCACTAGTTCCTTTAGGTCATTACTCATGCTAAAAGTAGAAGTGAAACAGTTTATGCTACCTTCCTGGTGGACTGAAAGAGAAAGAAAAGCTGAAATTGCTGAAAGGAATTCCTAGCACATCATAGAGTTTGAATTAACTAAGATTACTAGACAAGTGGTTGATAGAACATGAAACAAGCAGTCAGACACAAGTGGCAGCAAAGAATGTAAATAAGAGGCTAAAATATAGACTATGTTTTCTTCCTTCTAGGCTGAATTAAGACATATAGAATCATAGAATGGTTAGGGTTGGAAAAGACCTTGAGATCATCTAGTTCCAACCCCTCTTCCATAAGCAGGGACACCCCACACTAAACCATGTCACCCAAGGCTTGAACACCACCAGGGATGGAGCATTTACAACTTCCCTTGGCAACCCATTCCAGTGCCTCACCAACCTTACAATAAAAAACTTCCTCCTTCCATCCAATCTAAACTTTCCCTGTTTAAGTTTGAACCCGTTACCCCTTGTCCTGTCACTACAGTCCCTAATGAAAAGCCCCTCCCCAGTATCCTTATAGGCCCCTTTCAGGTCTCCATGCAGACTTCTCTTCTCCAGGCTGAACAGCCCCAACTTTCTTAGCCTGTCTTCATATGGGAGATGCTCCAGTCCCCTGATCATCCTCATGGCCCTCCTCTGGACTTGTTCCAACAGTTCCATGTCCTTTTTATGTTGAGGACACCAGAACTGCACACAATACTTCAGGTGAGGTCTCACGAGAGCAGAGTAGAAGGCCTGGTCATGCTCCTTTTGATGCAGCCCAGGATACGGTTGGCTTTCTGGGCTGCAAGCGCACACTGAAGCCGGCTCATGTTTAGTTTCTTGTCAACCACCACCCCCAAGTCCTTCTCCGCAGGTCTGCTCTCAGTCTCTTCTCTGCCCAACCTGTAGCTGTGCCTGGGATTGTTCCCACCCACGTGTAGGACCTTCCACTTGGCATGGTTAAACCTGATGAGGTTGGCATCAGTCCACCTCACAAGCATGTCAAGGTCCCTCTGGATGGCATTCCTTCCCTACAGCATATCCACCCAACCACACAGCTTTGTGTCATCAGCAAACTTGCTGAGGGTGCACTCAATCCCACTGTCCATGTCAGTGACAAAACTGTTAAACAAGACCAGTCCCAACACTAATCCCTGAGGGACACCACTCGTCACTGGCCTCCAGCTGGACATTAGCCATTGACCACAACTCTTTGCGTGCAGCCATCCAACCAGTTCTTTCTTTATCCACTGAGTGGTCCACCTATCAAATTGATGTCTCTCCAATTTAGAGACAAGGATGTTGTGTGGGACAGTATCGAATGCTTTGCACAAGTCCAGGAAGATGACGTCAACTGCTCTACCCCTGTCCATCAGTTCCATACTGAAGATATTCTGACGTTTAAGTGGGCTGCTTGTCTTGTGTCATATAGGATGAAGGAAAACAAAATATTTGTCTTTCATTTCTGCCCCTATCAGTCTAAGTTCAGTCATCAACTGTTAAAACAACCTTTTCATGACACCAAAAGAACTGGAAATGTGCAGTTCAAAAAAGGCAATTTCAGAAATATAGATTATCTTTCAGCTGCAATCTTTCCTCTTCCCATTCCCAAAGTTTCTACTTTGCTTCTTTGTGTCCACAGTTTCATCCTAGTAACTGCAGCTGCTCCCTACTCCCTCAGTCATTAAAATTCAGCAACAACATGCTCAAGGTATGTGATACTGTATTTTAAAAGTGGTAAGGTTAAACAGTTACCTACATATATAAACTCCCAGTTCTACTTTGACTTTTCTTCCCCATCCCCTGCATGCTTCCCAGCCACCTTTGGTCACTATTTGTATTTCCTTCTCCCAAAGAGACATTAATGATGATAGTTATTTCAATCTTTCATGACAGCGAAAAGGATCATAGCCACATCCATTACAGTACTATTAAGCTTTTGGTCAGGATAGCTTTGGAGGTAGCAGGTCCCAGGAACCCTTCTTATTTTTTTAGTGGTGTTTTTCATTCTTGGAAAGAGAGAACTCCCTGTGAGACTTCATTTCGTGTCAGAGACAATGCCACAAGTTGGTGCCAAGTTTTCCTTCTCCTCCAACGTCATCTTTGGATGCTGCAGTCTTCAAGCTATACAAATTGCCAATTCACTTCCATGTCTCTTGGGACACAGTTCAATACAGAGCCTATTGCATAAACGAATTGTAGGAACTTATAGAGGAGATGTACCCTAAATTTTCACATAGCCACTAATATTCAGAAATGCCTTATACTTCTCTAAGTAAGACAAAATCTGAGGCATGACCTCCCCTTTTTTTGATCCCCACAGTTGTTTCTGGCCTTCAGGGAATAGCATGTCAGCCTCATGAAGGTTCCTTTCCAGCAGCCGCTCAATTGCTGCTTCCCCTGCTCCCTGATGAATGTCTTTCTCATTTTCTACAGCAGCCAATTCCAACCTCATCCTTGAACAGCTGAGTAAAAGTCACAGCAGGGAAAATCTGAAGCCAGTTCCTGCTGGCAGCAAGGCAATCCAGGTAATAGGACATAGGGAAAGATGGAAAATACTATCTCAGTTTAGTGCAGCTGCTGCTTTCTGGCATACAGAGTAGTAGGACTAGGGCATGTTGTGTGCTCCATGATGATTCAGAAACTGAGTGTATCCCAGCCAAACTAGCCCTTTTACAGCTGTTAACATGTTGAAGTTTGGTTGCAGGGTTATGTTTGGTTGGGTTTGGTTTGGGGTATTTTTTTTGTGATTTTTGTTTGTTTTTTTTTTTATGTTTGGGGTTTTCTTTTTTTTTGGGGGGGAGGAGTTGGGGGGGATTTGGTGGGAGGCGTTGGGGATTTTTTTTTAGTCTGTGAAGAAACAGGTACAGATTTTTCAATAAAATCTCAACCCTAATTCACACACACACACACCACCTCCCATGCCCATGTTCTAACTTCTTTGTTACATTTATTCCATATATTGTGCCAGACACCTTAGAACCTCCCCCTTGGGCAGAGCAAGCTATGCAGCTCTCTGTGTTTATGTTAGAGCTGGGTGTTATAACCCAAAATATTTCTGCGGAGTATGTGGTACTCAGGAATTTTCTGAGTCACTCCTTATCTAATTTTCATACACTTTTGTACATACCTGTGGGAATAAAAAAGCATTTCAATGCAGCCATTTGGTCAAAATGGAGAACAATTTGAAAAGGAAATATGCTGTTTACATATACATCTATTCAATATTCATGCAGCAAACAGTGTAACTGATGTAAAAGAAATACATAAGAACAGAAAAAAAATAATTGTTGTTGGTTTAACTTCAGCCTGCAACTAAGCCTCACACAGCTGCTCACTCACTTCCCTGCACAGTGGGATGAGGGAGAAAACTGGAAAGGTAAATGTGAGAAAACTCATGTGTTGAGATAAAGAGAGTTTAATAAGTAACACAAAATCCATGTGCAACCAAAGCAAAACAAGGAATTCATTTGTCACTTCCATGTTCAGGCAGGTGTTCAGCCGTCTCCAAGACAGCGTGGCTCGATCACACATAATGGTTACTTGGGAAAACAAACGCCATCACTTTCAGTGTCACCCTTTCCTCCTTCTTCCCCCAGCTTTACATGCTGAGCATGGCACCACTTGGTGTGGAATATCCCTTGGATCAGCTCTCCTGGTTGTGCCTCCTCTCAGCAACTTGTGCATCCCTGGCCTGCTCGCTGGTGGGGTGCTGTGAGGAGCAGAAAAGGCCTTGGCTCTGCGTAAGCACTGCTCAGCAGCAACAAAAACTTCCCTGTCTTATCAACACTGCTTTTAGCACAAGTTCAAAACATGGCTCCATACAAACTTATTTGAAGAAAATTAACTCTATCCCAGTCAAAACCAGCACACTCATCAATTGTTAAAAAAAAGAAAAAGGTTTGTATGTTTTTTGTACCTAGTTTTGCTTCACTTGCGCATGTGGCTTTTGCTTTACCTATTAAACTCTCTTTAGCTCAACCCATGAGTTTTCTCACTTTCACCCTTCCAGCTCTCTCCCCCACCCCAGCAGGGGACAGTGAGCTAGCAACTGCATAGGGCTGGCTGGGCTTAGATCGTGACAGTGACTTAGAACATTATGTTTGAGATAATAATAGAAAGAGGAGGAATTAGCATACAAAGTCTAAACTTGAAGTATATAATAGTCTACATTCATTTTTCACTATTAGATGTCTGTAATGGTAAAAAGGTGCAGTTTGCTTTCCAAACTGCCATTTTTAGACTTTAGGAGTCTGAAAGAGAATAGCGAGCACAAATGAAACACACTGAAGTCCTGTTAGAGTTAAGTTTTCTCTCTTACAATCTGGGATCTTCTTTCACCTAATAACATAGGACTAAACTGCAAAAAATGTGAATGCCTCTGAATGTAAACTCAGAATTTCTGGAGTTTCCACAAGTGATGAATATTGGCTATAATTATTCCTGCTTCTTAAAATCTAAGAGCTACTTTGGATAAGCACTTTCTGTGTTCTCGAGAGCAGCAGGAAAGGGGAAAGAACAGCAAATAAACAAGTAAGGAAATATGGCTAATTAGGAGACGAAATAATAGTACTTACAATATAGCTATAATAAATATATATACATAATACATATATACACATAATACAATATATATACATAATAAAAAATTATGAACAAATGGATGTTCTACTGCAACATGTTAGATTTCTCTGAAAACAAAATGTGTCTCGTAATATTTCAACACTCAATATATTTCTTTTTTTTATTAGAAAACACTAAATAGTGCATGAGTTCAGCATGACACATTATGACATGAAGACTTAGTTGGTATCTTGGGTTCCTGGTGCAACATCTATTTTTCTCCTTCCTAGTAGCTGGTGCAGTGCTCTGTTTTGGCTTTAGTGTGAGAACAATGCTGATATCACACCGATGTTTTAGCTCTTGCTCAGTAATGTTTATCCTGATCAATGACTTTTCAGTCTCGTAGGCTCTGCCAGTGAGGAGAAGAACAAGAAGCCAGGAGGAAGCAGAGACAGGAGACCTGACCCATACCAGCCAGAGGGGTATTCCATACCACAGCACATCATGTTCAGTATATAAACTGCGGGGAGTTACCTGAAAGGGTCAGGTTGGGTATTGGTCAGCAGGTGGTGAGCAATTGCATTGCACATCACTTGTGTTTATTGGTTTTTCCTTTTTCTCTTTTTAATTTTATATTATCTCCCCTTGTTATTTCCCTTATCATTACTATTAGTAGTAGTTTTATATTATACTTTTGTTATTGGACTGTTCTTATTTCAGCCCGTGGGGTTTACATTCTTTTGATTCTCCTCCTAATCCCGCTGAATGGCAGAAAATGGCAGGGGGTGACCAAACATCTGCATGGTTCTGAGTTACTGGTTTAGCTTAAACCGTAACAGTTGAAAAGCTTTGTTCCACAAAGGCTGGTGTCCTAAGGACTATAAACCTCAAGAAAGGCTGTAGGGATATAACCAATTATAGGAGACTTGTGTGTATTGGAGCAGTCCTGGGCATCAGTCCCAAGCCTTGTTTGATATCTCCATCAATGACTGACAAGAGAAAGCAAACTGAATATTAATTAATTAACAGACAACATTGAATTAAGAGGAGTTTTGAATACCAATGAGGGGAGAAAGACGCATACTGAAAATGAAGAGTTGTTTGTACTGTATTGTAGATTCTGTTGGCTCTGAGGCAGAAAGTGGCTCACTGGGTCTTGGTATTTGCTTCAAAACATTGTTGAGACAAGGGTTAAGAGAAGACAAAAAAGCTCTAAGAACTAGAAAAAGGGACAGATTTGGAGAACAAAGTGTGATACAAATAGGAGGGAAACAATTCATGGACAAAAATCACAAAAGGTAAGAAATACCCTGAACAATTCATGTGGAAGAGCCCTTGACTGGATGTGGTAGGAGGATGAAAGGGGACATAATCTCTACTTCTATACTAATATATTTGTACCCTTTCCTCTTCACTACTATCTGCCAGGTGGAGCAAGCAAATGTGAATAGTTAATAACTACTTTTTCTATATTGTTGATTATGGATAAAACAGGAGGAAGGAGAGTTATAAATGGATGTCACATAATGGTAGCATAGGGGACCTTAGATGGCTACATTACATAGAAGTGAGAGCTACACTGACAGGAATTTAAATCAATTACCAAGTGCAAAAGCATATAAGCGTATTGACAGTGAATCAGCAATATATTCACTGTAGTTTAGCACAGCTCCTGCTTCTTTTGCCCTTACTCCAGCCAAACACAACAGGGCAACTTATTTGTTCAGGACTTAATCAATGCCTGTGAAGTCAGAGTCAGCAATTTCCACAATCTCTGGAATAAGTCATTAAAATAAGTCATTTCCCATAAGGCAGAGAAAATGGATGCTCCAGACAAAAGTCAGTTACCCAATGAGCACTGTGCAACTTCCCCTCATACTCAGTTGATTTACCTCAGATTTGTGCTGAGATTACATGATGATTACATTGAGGTATCTGAAAAACAGGTCAGTTTTAATTCCTTTATAATTTATTCTATGATAAATATCTTATATGATGGTCATATCCATAGTAATTACTTCTCATTTCTTTTAATATAGTAAGTTTTGGCATTCACTGTAACTTTATAAGTAAATATAGTACTTCTATAAACTAGAATCCTAGAATCATATTTATTTCTCAGTGCCTAATATAGTTACTTCTATTTCTTATTCCCAACCTAGAATTTCCTTTTGTTGTGTTAAAGAAAACTTAACTCCTGCAAACTGAATACCAATTATGAATAAAGTAGAAGCTATTTGAAGCACTTGATACTTCTGATTTTAAAATATAAAGGGTTAGATACTAATAAAATAGAAAATGGCTGGAAGCTCTCAAGGGATCATGTCTGAGCAAAGCAGGATAGAATGAAACCTGGCCTTTACAAAGATGACTGGTCTGCTGCTAGTAAAAGCAATTAATATTGCATCTCACAAAGGAGCAGAAAATACTTTCTCTTCATCAACTCAGCCACTTTTGCAGCTGAGATTTCACATCCTCCCTTAAGGTGACTTAGACTTTCAGAGTTTTGCTTCAAATCGCTCACCTGGCTGTAGAACAGAGAATTCCAGTCATCTATGTATAGTTCCACGGTTTATGATTTAACACAAATGTGTCTGACTCGTGGTTAGTTTGTTGGGAAATTAAAGGAAAATAAATCCCCTGGGTTCCAATATAAGATGGTTTAACATGAAGAAGTTACAGTGACAACCAGCAGAAAAGCTAAAAAAACTAGAGGGATTATAAACGGTGCAGAGAAAAGCTGAAACAGACCTCATCATTTTTTTGTTGGGCATGCTTTATCCTACCAAAAAGGCTAATTTTGAAAACAATTTTTTTTTTTTTTTGTGGGGAGTGGGAAAGCATCGGGTTTTCAAAACAGGAAAGAAAATACAAAAATTGATTTCGCACAGGGAAGAATCAACATGATGCTCTGAGACTGCTTTCCTAAAAGACTGTTTATTCTGAAAATCCTGCATCCATAGTAATTGTTCCCCAAATCTTAGCTAAAGAATAATTTTGTCCCTTTTCTGAGTCAAGCAGAAAGAGCTGCAGGGTTGCTAACAGACCAGAATATTCTCACAAGGTCATTAACTTTAAAGAAACATTTTTTTTTTTAATTTTATTGTAATGAAAATATCTTCCAAGGGGAAAAAAAAATAATAATAAGTCAAATTGGCTGTTTTATTTTTCTGATTTGTGATGAAAATAATTTTAAGGTGACTTAGGAAAGGATATAAAATTTCTCACTGTCTCCATTGGTCCAACATGGAAAAAAAAAAATCAAATTAAGCTGTTTATTTATAAGATTATTCTTTTCATTTTAAACAAGAAAGAAAAGTAACAGAATTTTTGCATGTTTCTGCAAAATGTAAAGAAAAATGTGTGGAAAAAAAGAGCAATTATCAAAATTAGTATACAATATTTCTTTTATTTTGACTTAGCTCCAAGATTTTCAATTGAGTTTTCATGATCTGATGGATTTTTAGCTGAATTTTGCAAAACAATTTTTATCCTTTTATTGAACAGAAAATCTGTTTCAGAGAAAAGATATTGTTTAGGGTAAGACTAATATTTCAGACTATGGGAGCCAAATCATATCTAACTACATCAAAATTTAAGTTGTCTTCAGTAAAAAGAAGTCACTTCTAAAGTTAACATTACTGAAGTCTAAGGATAGCCATATAACTGTAAATATCCTTCTTCTCTAGGACTATAGGCAATGAATCTAGAAAATAATACATTCATGGTATCAAATTAGTCTGTGTATTAAAAACCCAAAACACAACGTGATCATATGCCAGCTGACTACACGTTCATGTGCAAAAGTGCTACTTTTGAACAAGTCTGATTTTAAATGTTTTGGTCAGCCTATTTATAAATTTAGTTTCTAAACCAGTTTCCTTTCAATTATGAATAATGTGAAATTCATGACTAAAAAGAAAGACTCTCACATTGGATTAAAGTACAGCATTTATCAAAAAAAAGAATCACCAACAGACGGTAGACTGCTGGAGTTTACATTAAAAAATGGAAAAAAAAAAAGAAAAAAAAGAAAAAGGAAGAAATAATAAATCTTCTGCTCTGTAGTTTAAAGCATTCTCTAGTCATTACAGCCAGCACCTTGTGCCTTTCTGTGTGATCTGATAATGTCTGTTTTCACGGGGAAAATTAGTATTCTGAACAAAATGGATCTGAGATTTGATCTGTACGATAATTTCTGGGTTTTATTTTTTCAGTTCCATGTGAACATATTTTTTTCCCCCTGCAGCCGAGTCCTATACAGATAAATATTAAATGAGATAATTCTTTTTGAAACAGTCATTTGAACCCACAAAGAGAGGTTCAGAGCTCTATGGACAGAATCTGAGTCTGGAATATACCACACGACTGTCATTTGCCCATAAAAACTGTGCATTTATTCAGAGCTGCAGAAACTTCCAGCCTGTCTTCCATGACGATAGATGAATGGACAAATGGTGACACAAAAGAGAGTGACCAATATGGACTAATGCTGTTGCTTCTCTATTCTTCCGACATTGCTACTTACATATTCATTTACACAACTGGAATAACCAACCTATGAAATTCTTACTCCACATACTTTTCTGGCAACAGCTTTACTGCCAACATCTTTACCAGAACCCAAACATTCTCACTTGGCATCTACATTTCATTGCTGACATTTGGTGCAAAGGAAGGGCAGAATATTATCGTGTGTGACTATGTGTTCTTATATGTACAGAAATATGACTTTTGTTTGCATTTGGAAACCTAACACATCTGAGCAGATTTGTCTCTGAAAGGTAAAATTATTTTAGGGTCTCAAGTATGTCTGTGGTCAATTCACAGACTGGCAATACACTTTTAACCATTTTACTGAGCAGTCTCTTTCTGTCTTGAAGTAGTGTTAGACTAGAGGGTTTGGGCAAGAATAATATCCGTTCAAGCCTTAGGTGACTAATTTAAAAGGTGCACTGAAGCTTTTCCTTCATTGGTAAAGAGAATGACTGGTGTTTCTTGTACCACCCAGGAAATAAGCCACATTCCTGTCGCACTCTCCATTCTCTTTCTCCATCTCAGAATACACACAAGATCACCTGAAGTCTGTACCCATGGAAACACTGTCACTACATAAGGCAAGAGCATTTATTTGATCTTTGATTTTTCTGATCTTACTTGGATTTTTGACTTTTACTTGGATACAGTGAAATTTCAAATGATATATCTCTCAGAAATAAATACTTCAAGGCTTACAAATGTATTACACTACTGTAAATGAGTGAGAATTTTTAATATGCTACACATTAAGTTTAATTTAAGAATAATTTTCAAGGCTATTTATTCAAATGCATAAAATTACTCTTTTAATTCAACTTCTTACCAGAATGCATTTTGTTTGTGTTCAGAAGAAAAAAAATCAGTTAAGTAGTTAGAGGTTTACAAATGTTCAAAGTCCATGGAAGCAGAATGGTTTTTGCAGCCTTGAAGCTCAGATTCACTTTTTTACAAATCGTTTTTTACTTCAATTCAATGCTCTGGGGAAAAAAAAAATAAAAAAAAAATGCTAACCCTGGTAGGCCTTAGGCACTCCTCAAACCAAATAACCTGGATGGAGGAGATTAAAAATGGTTGGTTATTAGAAAGTTCACATGAAACAAGAATTGCTGAAATGGATGTTGCCCAAAGCACTTTTAACTTTAATGCTTTATGTGCGCATACAGCCTAAGACAAGATTAAAACTCCTGAGACTAACTTTTAGGTTACCGACACTGGCAGCCTAGCACAGCAGACTTTGGGTTCAAAGCCACCCAGCCAGCCTTAGAAGCTGGGAAAATTGCTCTCTGCTGAGATCTGCTGTGCAATTGGAACATAGCTATTAATATTTCACTCAACCAGTTTAAACCTGTCTTAGATACACCTAGACAAGACATAATCAAATCTTTAGCATATACTAAATAAACCATTAACCAGAAATAATGTCTCATGGGAAAGGAATAACATTGCTTAATTTTAAATGCCTATACTGTAAATCTCTGCATTTGAACTAGCTACCTGATGCTGTCTTTGCAGTCAAATATAGACAATAGGGTACAATTACTACAGATTATTTTAGAAGTCTGCTTTAGAATGAAATTAATCACAGCCATGAAGTGCCCATTCTTTTCTGTTTGCCAGGGAGACCTGCAGGTTGCACGAGTGCCAGTTCACTTGTTTTCAGTGAATATGTCTGCATGTCATTCAGTGACTCCTATCTGCAATACCTAGCAGCTGAGAACAGCCAGGCAGTAAGAGATAGAATAAAGAAAAACAATAAAATACAGATCTTGATGTATTTTTTTTTATCCCTTGAGATGACAAGGTATTTCTGGAATACTTTTTGACAGATGCATTTTGCTTTTTCCTGAGGAGGCATAAAGTAAAGAGAATCTGCAACTAAATTTATTCACAGTGCAATCTAATATAATTATCCTTATGAGTAGTATTTGTATGCTCATTTGCAAGTTCTGACCATCTTGATGGCCTCTTTAATCAAAGGAAAGAAATAAGTGCATTTGGAAGACAGTTACTCCCACAAATATGAGATATACTTCCAAAGGCCTCTGTTAACTATAGGGAGCTTGGTCAAATAGCTCATATCACAATATCAGAATATTGTGTTTTAGATAGATAGATTTGAGGAAGATTAATTCTGGTTTTTTGTTTTTGGGGTTTTTTAGCATTAAATATAATTTTCTTCTATTTTTTATTTTTTTATTTTTTTTTTATTTTGGACCATAAAATTTCCTTAAGCACATGGAGTGACAGAGGAAAATCTTTGTTTGTAGCACTTCTTCAAGAGCTTTTTAAGTTCATCAAATTTATTTATCTAAATATGAAGACATTATCATACCTGTAAAACGTTTGCATCGGTTGCCAATAATTCACAATGTCAACATTCACTATCCTTTACAACACTGTATTAGCACCTGAGCACTAAAAAAAAAAGGATCTGATTATTTACACTCCAATGTTCAAGAACCTAGGAAATGTGTGGAGAGCTCTGATTATGCTTTTTATCATTTTATTTTTAAGTTTATTGAGGCTTATGGTAAAAAAAGAAAGAACAAAAGGGCTTCAAGGCATTAAACAAAGGGAACAAAATGATTTATTGCTCTGCTTAGTTGTACCAAATCAATTTCCCACCCAAGAACAAGATAGTGATTCAACATCAAGGGATTCAATAAGCATATAAATGTTTAAGCTTTAGTGACTCTGGAAAACAAAGCAAATAAAATGAAAAATTAAAAAAAAAAAAAAGAAAAAGCAGTATCAAAGATATCATCTTAAACATCCTATCAGGAATTTCAGTGAATAGTAGTCCAGCAGCAGCAAAGCTAATGGCTAAGGTGCGAGAGGTAATCTGTTTCTGACACTAGACAAGGATCTTTACAAATTATTATCCATGCTACTCATCAATACTGACATTTCTTTATATTAATTTAGAATATAAGTGCATTATTTAGAAGGCAGAAATTAGAAACAACATGACTCTGCCTTAAAACATTATGCATATGAGAAATAGAGATCTAAAAACTTTAGAAATCCAGATTTTTCTGGTTTTTTTTAAACACCTACTTTAGAACAAGATGAGTGAAGCCTCAGAGAGCTCTACTTTTTAACAGTGATTGCATAAACAGGATTAATGAAAACATCAGGTGTACATGCTTATAGCTCGTTAGGTGAATCACTCTTATTTTGGCTGTTCTAGGACACTTTCTTTTATATATATGTATTAGATGAAGTAGCATCCAAACAAAACTTTGTATTCAAAAAATCAGAATCTTGAAGAAATCCAATTACACAAGTTAAAATGTGAAAGTTGAAAAATACAGGAATTTTTTCTAGACATTCTTCTAATTCATGTTCATTGCTCACTGAAAACAGTGAGTAAAATAGCCTTGATTATTAGCTGCATGTGTATTAACAGTTCTTGAGATTATTATGCTATAAATTAATGCCATGTTATAGAAAAAAAAAAAACCTGGAAATCTTGAAAACAACTGTAGAACCCTTGCAGGAACTAGTCAATAAAGATTGACAATATCTTCAAGCATCTATATAAAGTAAAATCTGAAAGGGAAAGTACAAAAACAATAAGCTGTGAAGAGAATAGGTGATTGCAGCAGAAAGCCACACCAGGTGTATATTCAAACAAGCAGTCTGCAAAGGTTAAAGTGTATATCAGCATCATTTAGTCTCCTAATTCCCACTTATCCAGGAATATTTGGTGTACATCTTGATCTTGAACAGTTATCTCAGATTCTCTCATTTAATACCATGTGTGCTTTATTAACATTCTCAACTCTCTTCCAGTTTATCAGTGAGCATATTAAACGGAGGTCAGAACTCTGGCCTCTAGAGTCAGCAGAAGATACCTCCCATCTACTTATTTCATTGTTAATATTCATTACTCTTTGTTATAGACTTTTAGTCAGATTTCAGTCCACTGACTGTATTATCTGCAGAATAATTTTTATGAAGTGAATTGTGATAGAGTCAGTGTTTCTTTTATTGCATGAATTTACATCTATGAAAGTTCTTCTAAGATCAACATATACTAGGAAATGAAATTAACTAGTGTGTCAAAAAGTCCACTGAGATATTAAAGAAAATAATACATGCATATGGTTATTAAAATTATAATTTTTGTAAAGATTTTTTTAGTAAATTAAAATAATTTACTAAATGGGCTGCCTAATTTTTATGAGTTCTTATTTTCCAGGTCTTGTATCTACTGACCTGAATTGACCTCCATAGATTTTAAAGTGCTAACTACAATAAAATATTGACCTTCCCACAGTTCATAATTTTTCTTTTGGGCTTTAATGTAGCAAAGTGCTTAAATGTGTGAAATAAAAGAAGCATCCAAGAAATGGCAAAGCCAGCCAAGCAGTCTCATTAAACTCAGGATTCCCACATATAAGTGTTCAGTTACACATATGGGCTAAAGTCCTGATCTTCACCTATGGTAAATCAGTATGAATTAATTTAATTGAATAGAACTAGGTGAGTTCACTTCATCCAGTTATCTGCCAAGTCACATTTTTCTGCTAAGGATATGTGCTTGATGGAAGAGCTTCTACTTTGAGAATCATTCAATTTTTCCAATTAATTGTGGGGTTTTGTTCTTTTTTACCTCTTACAGGTACAAAGTCACAAAGTAAATGTTTACTTACAAAAGACAGTGAGCATGCATGTTAGTCATTTTCACAACATTCTCACTGAGTGTGATGCTTAGTTTGGTATAAAAGGGTAGATTAGATCTGATTCTAATGCACAGCATATGTCATTTAGGCTGTAATGTAGGACTTTCATCTGGATAGATTATTAAAAATATTGCGATACATAGATGCAAGAATACCCATCAGCTGGGAAGTAAGTTACCATTTAGCTGCTGGTTGTGCTTTTAAGCCCACAGCATTGCTTCTCCTCCCCCTTCTTTCACAAAGTGAAGTAAAAGGCATTGTTATACATACCTACCTGACAATTTAGCTTATAAAAGGTGTTAAGCTAAACCATTTAGGTTTGGAAGGAAATAGGGGAGGTTTCACAAGCAGTATTGCTCTTGACATACTAATTAACATCATGTGTTCCAGCCATATGTGCTAGTATTTTGCATCTTTTTTTTTTTTTTTCAAACCCAAAGTCAAGTAGGTTAGGCTAATATCTGTGGTTTCAGCTAACTGACAGGATTTTTGCATGAAAAGGAGGAAAAGCATTCAGCAACTATAACCACTGCAAGAAAGGACTGTGACCATTATCTTTCACACTGACTTGTTTTGACACAGAATCATAAAATCATAGAATAGATTAGGTTGGAAGGGACCTTCAAAGGTCACCTAGTCCACCCCCCTTGCAATGAGCAGGGACACCTTCCACTAGAACAGGGTGCCCAGAGCCATATCCAGCCTTTTATCCATATCCTTTTTGGGGGAGAAACTTAAAGCTTAGAGCTCACATGGTGATGTGCTCCAGTGCTGCAGAATCATCTGCTAGGAGATGCATGAAAGGATGTTCCTTTTGAACTTCTTATGTATCCCAATTATGCATCAGTCTCATTCCCAGCCAGAAAAAGAGGACTAAAATTCTATAAAACTGCGCCTTTTCCATTTGTGCAGCTTTTTGTTTTAGTAAACTATTTAGATTGAAAGTGCTAGTAATTTCTACTTTCTTGATTTAGATTGCAGAGGGGTAGATGTCTTGACAAAATGCCAGATAATGGAGAAGCAAACATCTTTCCTGTATAATGTTCTTTCCTGCTGTTCCCCCTCTGATTTTTTTCTTAACTGGTGATTTTCAGACCACTGGTCCCAGACCAATGCATTAAGTTGTTGTAGAAAATGTTTGAATATTACTTAGAAAAAAAATTTCCAAGTTCTCCCATGAGATCCTACAGCCCAGAAAAATTTATGGGTACATTTAGAAAGAAACCATGAGCATTTCCAAAAACTAGAATGGCAGGAATCAAAAAGTAACTTTTATGGAACTGTTTTGATTTATTATATGCTGAGAAGTGAACAACAAACTTCGCAGAACTGGAATTAATTCAGACAAAAGTTTCATTGATATATGAAGCTGATAGATGCTGCTCTCTCTGTATATTATGATTTATAGGTAGCTAGTGTACATATATTTTGAATGTTGAATTTACATTGTTGAAAAATAATCTTAAACTATCGTAGCTGGAAATGGAAATTGAGTATGCTTACCATCTAAGAAAATGACTGTGAAACAATGACATCTATGTAATGTGGCACCCAGAAGGGAAAATCTGCAGTTTTACTGTATGCAATGACAGATTTTAAGAGCACCTAGACAAACAACATTTCAAACATGAAAGGGAAGAAAAAAGGAAGTACTTTCAGTGCTCAGTTTCTGCTTTTTATATATTGCCATCTTTTATAGTTGATTTTTCTCTCAGTTTGCATGACAGCAAGCCTTTGTGCACATGCAATTCCATGGCACATTTGGCCATCAACTAGGCTTATTTTGATCCATTTACAGAGAAGTAATATTGCTGTAAGAGCACTAGGCAGTGTGTAATAGTTTAAATGAAAATTGTACTTCAGAAGCCACAAAAACTGCTCCCCAGTGTCCAGCAGCTTTTATGAGCCTTTGCAAATAGGAAGCAGGACTGTTAACAGACCATGATGACATTAGAAACATGTTGTATAATACAATTGTTGTATGTTAAAGCAATGATACAATTCATTTTAATAATGAAACATAATACACTGCTAATTGATAGTGTATTAGTTTTTAGGGGATATGGAATATGGAAGTGACTGGAACAAATCGAGTATATAATATCCTGTTGTATGCTAACTTCTGCTTAGCATGTAGGGAAGTGCATAACTAAAAGCTCTCAACTACAGTAAAAGTGTCAATATTGCTTTTCCAAAGGCTGTGAAATGTAAAATATCTCTTGAGCTCATCTGTTCTTACCATATTCTTTTAAAAAATGCTATGTTCAGTCTGAATTTCTTGAACTACTTTTATAGTTATTATAAATAGCTAGTCTCTCATTTTTATACTGGAAAAGTATATACCGTTAACAAGAGCTTATGCTCAAAAGGAGAACTTCACAGTAAATCAGACTGGTATTGTATATGGCCAAAACCTTTTTAAATTGAAGTTTATGGCATTGAGTCTCTTGAAGCAGTGTAAAGCCTAGTAAAATGTCTCATTGGTTTGAAATAGCTCCCCCCCGATACCAGATTGACTGTCACATTTAATTTTTAATAACCGAGTGCAACCTTTATATAACAACTGGGATAAATGAACATGTAGAAAAACATATCAAGTATTACGTAGTTAAAATTGCAGCTGCCATTATAGCTAAATGAACCATTCTTGTAGTTCTTTGAAGGCAATATTTTTTAAATAAATTCTGTGATCACATGTCTGTCCTTTATTCAGGACTGAAAAGAGTAGGAGCACTGCTTCCTGATTCAGCAACAGTTTGCCCTTGCCTCAAGTTATCAGAATTTACATGTGTCCTTTCATGTTATAGAGTCACTTAAAGTTAACAAACTTACTGATTTTAGGCACTATGACTCCTTTCGTTTAACCATTTGGCACTTAAAACTAGAATCTGAAGAAATTTTACATTTGAATACCTTTAGTCTGCTCTCCTGTGCAAGGTAGGGAAATACCATGATAGATAGCCCCAACAGCCTTTTAAAACACGAGGAAATTCGACTGAGAGAGCAGGAAAGCCTAAAGAAGGACTTTTAACAGAGCTTTGCCATGTAGAGGTGACTTGCATAATTCAGTGAATGTCTTTGCACTGCACTCCTCCTAGCTCCTTGTTCAGAGATTGTTCCAGACAAAACCTGCTGAACTGCCTCTGCACCCACTATTGGAGATGTGTGTAAAAATCTAATATGGGAGGGAGGTGGATAGAATGGTAGGTATTCAACTATTCTTTTTTTTACAGACTTAGCTGAATTTCTTCTCTGCCTGTCTCCTAAACCTACCACTAGAAAATATTCCTTCAATTACTGAGTACAGTGTCAAAGTTTTAGCTGTCCAGCTCTGTTGCAGAACCAAAAACCCAGTTTGAGGTGGCTGTTATCATATAGTGCTTATTGAATACAAAGGCAATTAATTCATGGATACTTAGGTCTCTAAAAAGCCAGTGACACAGTTCAGCACAGAACAGACTGCTTGCTCAAGTCTAAATGTAGTGACTGCATTTTCCTCATCTTCTTTTTTAATTAGAAAGGTCTAGATTTCAATTTTCTTGAATGCAGTAAAGCATTGATATAGCTAGACTGTAAGGACATTTGAGGTTTCAAACCTGCACATTATAGTCATAAGGATTACTTGTGAAGGTGCTTTCTCCCCTTAAGTGCCTGCCTACTGAAAATACAGTTTTATGTGCTGATAAAAATAAGATGACTATGCTAGGGTGACATAGCAACTAAAGGGGGATTTTCAGGGTTACAGCTTCTGATTTAAGCACTTTGCATCTATCTAAGTGCCAATTCACTAGTCTGAATTCTTTTCCTTTTTTTAAATCTAGCCCTAGGGAAGATTACAGTGTACAGCTTGCAAGAAAGTTAATGTAATTATTGACGGGCCTAAGTTGCTAATTTTCCCTGACATAATCCTGCTGCACAACATCAAAGGCAGCAAAGAAATGGAAAAGTTAAAAAAAAAAAAAAGGTGAATGAGGATGTTACTGCATCAATCTTGTCTGCAGCCAACTGAGCATCACACAGACAGGAAAATTCATTTTAGGATTTGGCTTATGTGACCCGTGTATTCATTTGGATACCAAATAAGAACCTGCAGGTTGCTGCTTCATCTGATCCTGACTTTTGGGGAAATTATTGATTTTCCTGACCCTTCCTTCCAGATCTTAATTGTATGGTCTCCTAATTAGGAGTAATTAGGACATGGTTTTTAGAGGAATATATGTTAATTATAAATTCTTCTGTCCTCATTTCCCTCTTCCCCTCCTCCTGTTCCCCTTAATGAAATTTCAACTCTGGTTTAATTAGTTACTCATTTTGGCATCACTTCACTGCAAAACAGGAAAAAAAAAAAAAGCAGCACACCTTTCTTAAATAAATCATACATTCAGCCTGCCTTACTAAAGTAATGCTCTCAATTAAAAATGTAGCCACTTTGAAAATTACTTAGATTTTAAGGTGTTATGTTCATATTTGCTAGGTTTTGAAGTTCTAGAGTCACAGTTTCCTCTTTTATTTTTCTTTCTCTTGTGTCAGAATGCTGAATTTCACCTTCCAGTGCTCAATATGCCAAGTATAGCTCAAGTATCTGTGTGTGCCAGCAGATATAGTCACTTGTAAGATCACTTGGTATGAATGGCTTGCCTTACAAAACATTACTGCCACTGCTGCAACTGAGTCCTTGCAAGTCTAGATGTTCATAGGCATATCCTGGTTTCAGCTGTAACAGTTATTTTTCTTCCCAGTAGTTGGTGCAGTGCTGAGGTTCTGAAGTTTATGTCCAAAATTTCCAGAAGTGCAATTGTACAATAAGAGTGGTCTCAAGCTCTGATTTCAAGAATAAGGCCATACAATTTGAAGGAAAATACTGAACCCAAGATACCGCTAGGCTGTGAAGACCACGAGTTTGCATGTGACCAGCCAAGTAAGGGCTGACAGTAGCAAGGCAGTTTTCAAAGCACACCTCAGCAGTAACTGATAATGTGAGCATTCTTGAGCAAATGAAGTGGGTGAGTTAAAATCAAATTTACTTATTTGAAATCTGAATGCATGTGCTTGGCTGGGTTCTAAAATGAAGTCTCTCACACCGTTTCCTATTTAGCAAATCCTTTTTTTGCTTCTTCATTGCTGCTGTCAAGTGCCAGCTAAGCACAAGTATAGAGCCTTCTCCAGAAAATTACCTGTTTCAGCAGAAGCAAAAAGAACAGCAGCTATGTCTTAGCGCTACTCAGTTCACTTTTTCACTACCTGAGACCCCTGTACAAAGAAGACATTTTCCTTTGCTCCATTGCATTGTAGGCTGTTGGCAGAGGTGTGACAAGCATTTCCCTATGTATGTAATTAATCTTGACAGAGGGGAGTCAATGCATGGTATCAGTGACATTTGCCAGTCTCTACTGCCTTGTATCTGTGATTAATGTCTGACTTCATAGTTCATGCTGGAAAAGAATGTGTGTAGCTGAAATTTCTGAACCAGTGCCCAAAACACAAAGATATTTTTTGAACATGCTCTCTAACAGTCTTCTGCTGTTAGTCACTGTTATGGAAGTTATAGAAGACTGTTAGCATAGTTATGTAAGAGGCTTGCTGTGTGCTATCTTCTTGAATGTAGGGGAAAATCTGACATCTCAGGAACTGTCCTAGAGCAGCAGTCGAGCATCTCAACCCTAGATGAATCATGGAATTTTCTGTACTCCCATCCTTAAGAAGATGTCTTGAATGCTCCCATGCTTTCATGGTGCTGCATGTTCTTCTGCCTTTCAGATAATAGTTAATAAATAACTTGCAACTTTAATTTTGTAACTAACATCAGTCAGTATAACTTGGCAAATATGCTCAGCATCATTTTATTGGGTAAGGTTTTGTATGAGAAAAAAAAATAAAAGAAAAATCTGATGCATTGATGTATGAGCTCATGAAAAATTGTCAAACAAATTGATCAGGTCCATCCTAATAAACAGTATGTCCTTCAGTCAACATTTTAAGTATTAGCAGAAATTTACTCCCAGGAAAATCCCAATAACCTCATATAATGCACTTCCACTGCGATGTTAAAATTTGTTTAAACTCCATAGGGTTCAGTGGTTTTGCACTGAAGTTAGCCTTAAACACAATCTCACACATCTGCTTGCCAGCATCTCAACGTCACAAGCTAGCTTTCTGCATCCTGACAAAGAACCTGAAATTAACCTCTCCTCATTATAGAGTTATGATGCATGACACATTGTAACTTCTGAGGAGACATGATGAGGTGCTCAACTGTTTTACAGTTCATGGTAAAAATACTGGCTGATGCCAATTACATCTGCCTAGAGACTGTTGTTTCAACTTAGACTAGTGCCAAGTGATTTGTGACCATGAATAAACAACTGTTCTGATGAGGTTGTGTGAGTGACATCATTTGGACTGTTTCATCACCAAGCATTTTGCATGAGACAAACATCAATAGATTAAAATCCTGCAAATATTTGTACTTTGCCCTTTCCACATGCTTCCACAGGTGGGATAGTGAGTGATAATGAGGAACCAACTTTTGAAGAAAGAAGCAAACTGAAGAGCATTCAGTCAAAAGTATGTAGAAATAAATATATGTGCACTGAGCAAGAGTAATGAAAATTTAGCAAGCCATTTATGGATTTTTTTACCTAGAAAACTGAGAATATATTTTTCCTTGATGATAGGTATTATCTAGGTCTGAAATTAGATGATCTGTTTTGTTTCTAATGTTATCATTATTCTAATCCTGTATTAGTTTTAAATAATTTCAGTATTATGCATTTCTATGATGTTAACTCAAATTTAAGCACCTATCTATCATAGAATCATAGAAATAAATTAATTTTATCATAAAATTGACAAAGCTTAAGGGAAACTTCTTTCTTAGCTTTCCTTGCACATTGAAATCTTGAAAATAACATTTCCATAAGTAGGTACAACTTCATATGTATATGAATATATGTTTCATCAAGCATTAGCAAAGGTGATACTTCAAATCTCTATATGAAATGCTAAATGAAAAACAGTGATTGCAATTTATAGTTGTAAGACTGGAAGCAGATGAACAACCACTTGTTATATTTCACATTGTTCATTGCAACACATTTTCTACCAGTGTTTGTTTTGGGAACAACACAGAAGACACGCTAATAGTATTTGAAATATTTCACAAGATGTGCAAGCAAAAGTGTCACTTGACTGTGAGGACAAAACCATCCATAGATTGTCATAGAGATCTTAATCTTCCTTTCCTAGGTATCTCAATATGTCTAAGAGTAGACATCCTTATTTTTCTCTCACTTATCTTGACGTCTACTCTGCACATGATTCATTGATTAAGTTCTTCTGGGATAGTATCTAAACCATGTCTTCAAAGCATAAAGGAAAAAATGAAGAGAAGCTAGTTCTATGCATCTTCCCAATAGTATTTCCTGCCCTGACCACATGAATCAGCTGTCTTATTTATATGAAATGCACCTTTTGTTTTACTCTATACTGCCTAAATGTATCAAAGTTGGTCCAGATATTACAGAATAAATGGGTTCTGTATGCTGCTTACCCAGGAGTGGAAAGCAGAAGTGGGAAATCAAAAGTCAGTCAACTGACAAGCTGCACTGAACTTGGATCTAACAGTAAGGATTTGTCACTTTCAGTTGTCATATTCCCTGCTAAAGTGTAATGGAAAGAAAAAGGTGCTTCTGGAGTAGAGCAGGTATGCACCACACATCGCAATTTGTGTTATCTATAGGTTGCTCTATCTGAAGTTTTCATTTTGAAATCTTTTATATATTAAAAAATGATAAATTTGTCACAAGATGAAACCTACCTGAAAGCGCAGCACAGATAAAATGAGCTCTACATCTGCCCAGCTCAACGATTCTGGTATGCACTGGAATGACAAAGCATCACAGATAATTATCACAAGGGAGGCTTATCTGAAAGCACTGCTAGATGAGATCTGAACTACATCTACTCTCCTGTAATGGTTTAGAAATGCACTGAAAAGAATCAGAGATTGTTGACCACAGAATCAGAGTTATTAAACACATCGCACCCTGCAAGCACATTTTGGGCAGATCAGAAAAAAATGCTACCCCAGGCAACCACTGGTAATAGATTTTAGAAAGGGTGCAAGTAAATCAGGCTGGGGATATGTGACTAACAAGATTACAGGTGGGTGCTACTGGACATTAAACTTAAAATTCAATAGTATAAGCAGTAATAGTCCCCCAGTGGGTGGACATCCACAGAGTTCCATGACCTTGCATCAGGCTGAAGGCAGCAGTTCTGGGGTGGGATGGCAGTGAGACCCTCACCACAGCTGAGACAGCCACAGATGCTGTGTGATTCTCATGTCTCAATGGTAAGAGGCAGACCTGGACCTCATAACATGGGCTTTGGCTGGTATGTGTCTGTCATAGTTTAAACCCAGCCACACAGCTCATTCACTCACTCAACCCCCCTTTCTTGCCCTCCCCTGCTTCCAGAGGGATGGGAAGGAGAATCAAAAGAATGCAACTCCCACAGGTTGAGATAAGAACAGTTTAGTAACTAAGGTATAAGACAGATCACTGCTGCTACCACCAATAATAATAATGATAAAGGAAATAACAAGGGAAAAGAATACAGCATCTCACCAACCACCGACAGATAACTCATGACACTCCAACCCAACCGAGCACCAACCAAATACCTCCTCCAGCTCCCCAAGAATGATGTGCTATGGTATGGAATACCTCTTTGGTTAGTTTGGGTCAGGTGTCCTGTCCCTGCTTCCTCCCAGCCTCCCCTCCTCCCTGGCAGAGCATGAGACTCAGAAAGTCCTTGGTCAGAATAAACATTACTTGGCAACAACTAAAAGCACTGGTATTATCAGCTATGTTCCCAGGGAGAGCCAAAACATAAAAACTGCATCAGCTACTAAGAAGGAGAAAAACTGACTGCTATTGCTAAACCCAGGACAGTGTCTTGTGTGCAGTAGAACAGATTTCCATACAGAAATCAATACCCAACTGATACACATATGACCCTTAGAAAATTAACTTTAGCCTTTATGTCACTATGATGCCTGGTTCTGCTCTTGCAGTTAGCTGTACATCAGCCCACTCCCAC
Source organism: Agapornis roseicollis (assembly GCA_002631895.1). Taxonomy (NCBI): domain Eukaryota; kingdom Metazoa; phylum Chordata; class Aves; order Psittaciformes; family Psittacidae; genus Agapornis; species Agapornis roseicollis. Next base: position 28,015 of record NDXB01002583.1, read on the forward strand.
ACTACTGATGACAAGCCTAAATAATAAAAATGCCTCTATTGATAAACATGCTTTTGTTGAGAGGGATAAATTTTTAAAATTTAATTAAACTAAAATAAATTAAATTAAATTAAATTTATTTTATTTCATTTTTTTATTTTATTATATTAGACCTCCTCTAGTCTTTTGCCCAGAGAGGAAGGAGAGTAAAGAAAGACAAATACAGATGGAGGTTTTACTATATTGCCACCCTGACTGAGAGCTCAGTACTGGAAACAGAGCCATCAGACTCTCCTAACTTAGCACTCAGTGTTATATCCTATGCATTTCCACACAGTAGAGAGGACACAGGGATTAGTGAAGCTTCTAAAATACCTGTTTATTAAAACTCCATAAAAATTTTTGTCCCATCTTCAGTGACAGAAGTTGCTTTGAAGTGAAAGTGTGACACAACTGTCAGACTTAGCTCGGTTTAATCCTTCAAGATTTCTGAAGTTACAGAGATGAGCTGTGCCATTCAGGAGTTCACAGAAATGCCTAGGATACATATATTCTTCTTATTGTATGAGACTGTGGATGTTGGCTCTGTTGCCAGCCAGAGCTCAGGGAGTGGGTGTGATTTCAAAAATGCAGGCAGGATACAGTAAATTAAGGAAGAGAAAGATTTATTTATTCTTTTTTTCCCCAAAATAAACACTTAAGAGCAACAGATTTGTAAAAAAGCTTCCAAAAACTCTGAAGAAAAAACTGGAAATCAGTCAGAATATGAAGAGATCCTGGCATTTTCCAGGAAGAAGCAGTGCTTGACTATCATAATATTATGTCAACTCATATTACTTTCCTGTACTCAAGAAACAAGAATTTTTTCACCATTATCCAAGCCTCAGCAATCCAAACAAATTTAGACATTCAGATATGAGAAGACATCGGTGAGCCAAGATACAGCGAACCAAGATATAGAAAGACATCCACAGGAAAGAAAATTTGAGAACATTTCTGAGCTGAACATGGAGAATAGTACTAGCTCTAGAAGTGAAAGCAAATAGTTGAATGATGTATTTGAGCTAACACTTGGGTGCTGTATTGTTCTGATGCAGCCTTATTTCTTGCAGGACTGAGCAATGATCTCAATACAATATTAGTCCAGCTTAAACAGACCTTGAACAGTTCTTTATTTCTTGGTACAGACATATCCTTAGGAGCATTACTGGAACAGGAAGGAGGATATTTCACAGAATAAATATACATGAAGGGCACAGCCTTGCTTAACTGTCATGTACAGTTTTTTCACCATATTATAAAAGTGTATCAAGGAAAGACATAAAGCAGCATTTACAAGATGCACTGTGGCACTTTTGGCAATGTTTCAATCTCTAAAAAAGTTTTGTAATACATTACCAATTTGATTCAAGAACACCCGAAAGACATAATTATATATTTCCTCCAAACATGAAATCTCTGGCAAGTGAGTAATTAGAGGATAGACATTCCTTTCCATCTGTAAGTAGATTGCTCCTTGATTATAGCAATAGTGGATTCTTTCATTTTTCTGCACCATTTACTTGAGAGACCAGAAAAATTAGATTTATTCATTTTTCTTCCACCTTAATTGAAACTCCAGTCCTACGGATCTTTCTCTCTGCTCTCTTCCTTGACACTGTTGTCTGACTAGATTTATCTTAATCTATGGTGTCATAAAGGTAGTAACAGTGCTGACTGTAGGTCCAAGTTCATCCCCTCATTTAAGGAGGAAATAGGGGTGATAGTATCTTTTATATTGAAAGGAGAGACACAGACATTTCACTAGGCAATTCATTCTGCCTAAAATAAGAATCACACTTGGTAAGCACCACAACCTCAGATGCATATATTTCCAGCTTAGGCACTACAATTGCATGTTTGAAATTAGATTTGATTTTAATATCAAATTTTAAATATTTTAGATATTTTTACATTTTTAATATTTTAAATATCAAATTATTTATTTGATAAATATGAGTCTTCAACAGAAGTTTGTCAAAATTCTAAAGGAAAAATTCTGTTGGAGCTAAAGGAAAGACTAAAGTGATATGAGACTTGGAATGTACATTCAAAGGGAAGATTTAGTTTCTTAAAAGACATTTTTGAATATTTGAACATGAGAAGATTGTCTTTTCTAATTTAATGACATGCAAACAACTACATAATTTCTTCAGTCAGAGATCCCATGTTCACATTTTTTTCTCCACTTCTCACTACGAGCAACTAATGTCTGTATTATGTGTTACATTATTTGTTGCATTATCAGATTGAGACAATAAACTCCCTAGGATAGAAGCTTTGTCATTTTATGGTTTAGGAAGCAGATGGTGGACCTGTCAGATTGTCACTTCCTCTGAATCACAGATGATGTCTTTACAATGAGGGCCATTTAAAGAGAGAGTTTGCTATTTGCAGGAGGTTCCTTTGCTGCGACTGTGTACCGTTTTCCAAAAAAAAAAAGCAAACACAAACCAAAACCCAAACAAAAAAAAAAAAAAAAGAAAAAACCCTTTAATAAAGCATAGAATCATAGAATAGTTAGTGTTGGAAGGGACCTTAAGATCATCTAGTTCCAACCCCCCTGCCATAAGCAGGGACACCTCACATTAAACCATGTC
>NDXB01002583.1:42633-54414 GCA_002631895.1 Agapornis roseicollis
CTTTTTTTTTTTTCTTTTTCTGTTCTACAATTATAGAGCACGTTATAACGGTACATGAGAAGTTCTGTCTTCTGGCCTCCAAATCCACTGAGTGGTAGTCTGCATACTACTTGCCAGTTTAAATCCATCTTCAGTTTACCATTGGGGAAAAGAAAGAATGTAACTCCCATGGGCTGAGATAAGAACAGTCCAGTAATTAAGGCATAACACAAACCACTGCTGCTACCACCAATAATAATAGTGATAAGGAAAATAACAAGGGAAGGGAATACAACACCTCACCATGTGCTGACCGATACCCAGATCGACCCAAGTAGCGATCTAGTCCTTCTGGGTAAATCCCCTGAGTTTATATACTGGGCATGATGTGCTGTGGTATGGAATACCTCTTTGGCTAGTTTGTGTCAAGTGTCCTGTCTTTGCTTCCTCCTGGCTTCCCCTCCTCCCTGGCAGAGCATGAGATTCAAAGTCCTTGGTCAGAGTAAACATTACTGAGCAACAACTAAAAACATTGGTGTTATCAGTGCTGTTCCCAGGCTGAAATTCAAAACCACAGCACTGCACCAGCTACTAAGAAGGAGAAAAATGACTGCTACTGCTGAACCCAGGTCAGCATCCACCCCTTATTCCATACCATTCACATCATGCTTAGATTCCCCATTTTCAATATACCATAACTCTTATCTCATATATATATATATATATATATACATCCACACAAAAAAAAATAAAAGAGAGAGAGATCATTCCTTAGTGCATGGACCAATCCCTATAGAGCTGTTGAATCCATCTGGTCCATGATGTCGAGCTCCATCTCTTGTAACAGTCTTTCAGAGCAGGAGAGGCTGCGTGCAGTGTTTACACTCATGAATAACCTGGCCAATAGTGTCCATTGCTAAGTCCACCCCTTGATCATGAATCCATCTGTATGCTGTATCTCTGACCTGATCGCCTGAAGTGTCATGGGCCCACCAGGCTCAAAATAATTCACTCTCCCCTTCAGCCGTTTCTGCAACTTGTCACTGGGGACTCCATCTCTGATGCTTCCAAAGCACTGAAGGGGACCAGTGGACTAGGTACTTACCCATACAGTCCCACACACCCTGCCACTCATGACTATCCAGCTTTGGGGAAAACCTCTTGGTCCTCCTATATAGTTGTCTAACCCTAGACAGGACCCAAACACAACTTTGCTTAACTTTTGAGATCAGACAAAATGGTCATGGATAAAACACACTCTTCATGTGTGCCAACATGGTGATCGCCATCACAATCAGCAGGCAGGTCTCAAGGGTACCAAAAGGCCATTCAAACCCTTCAGAACTCTTAAACAATGCTTCTGTACTTGTCACAGGGGCTGGTGTAGCTTGTGCTTGGAGCTGGAGTAGCTGCGCTGTCTGCTGCTGTTGGAGTTTGAGTAACTGCTGTACTTGTCGCTGGGGTTGGTTTAGTTGCTGTGCTTGGAGTTGGAGTAGCTGTGTTATCTGTTGTAGTCACAGTCAGAGTAGCTGCTGTACTCATCACTAGGGTGTGCAGGAGTGTCTCCCTCATAGTCTGATCACCTGAGCAGGGGAATAAAGATGCGCAATTGCTATACACTTCTTTTATATATCTCCCAAAGCATAGAGATGGTGACTCTACTGGGAACACAAGCCAAATCAGTTTCATGATCAATGATTCTACTGTATTACAAGCCATTACCATGAAGTGCAGTTAAACAAGAACCTTAGCCCAAGCCACCCAGCTGATAAACTCTAAAACTTCAAATGCCCTCTGTAAGTAAGGTACGACATGCTGAAATTCCAAGATCAAGAGCAACAACTTTGAGAGCCAATAAATCAGCATTGTGACAAGTGACCATTAATCCAAAACAATGAATGATTATCAGAAATATGATTAAACACATTCCTATCAGATCTGTCATTATCTCAACCCTTCGTGCCCCATGTTGGGTGCCACAAAGGACTGTCGTGGTTTAAGCCCAGCCTATAACACAGAACCATGCAGCTAACTTTAACCATGTTAGCTAAGTTTCCATTAGAGATAATTTAGTAAAATACAGTAATCTTGAATGTAGAAATTATAACCTGAGAGCAAGGAGGAATATTATGATTGTATTTATTGTATTTTATGTCTTCACGCATGTAACTGAATCTTCGGAATATGTGTGCTTACAAAAATGAAGTTATATACTAAGCCAGTGTCACATGTAGGTCCTAGAAATAAGCATACCCATTACTGAATTTCATATCCTTCTGTTAGATCTGCTCTGAATGTGGTCATGTTTTGAGCAGGGATTTAAGCCAGATGGGACACAAGGACTCTTTTCCAACTTAAATTACTGTGTGATTCTGTGTTTTATTTCTAAAGCTTCTACACAAGAGTATCATGAATCATGATCATAAATACAATGGCATAGAAGACTTAAGCAGTCCCTCACTGTTCATGGTAGGGAAGTGAAACTGGAAAAAAATATCTCCAGCAAAAAAATCCTGATGACAAGTATCAATATTTTCAACAGCCTGAATGTTGTGACTTTTCAGGTCATTACATAGACTTTGTTTCTTTTTTTTTTTCTTTTGAAACTTTTCTCATCAGATATAAAATGGTCATGGTTGGGTGGCCTCATGAATAGTCTTACTTGATTCTTCATGTTAAACTATTTTATAACATCTGAGTAAAATGTCTATTTATAATCATAATTAATATTCCACTCTTCACTGAAGAATACAAGGAATACAAGGTGTTTCACAGAGTGGGTTACATTTCAAACTAGGAAATCTTCTTAATGGAGCAGCACACAAACTGGAACTAGACAAAATGTTTTTGATATGAAAATGCCTATTCTTCAGGTACAAAGCATTTTTAGATACTTATCAATGTTTGAAGAATCTATTTGAGAAAAGGAAATACCTTTTCTCTAACTTTAACACTAAAATAAAAATGTTTACTCTCCCCTTCTTTTCCTCATACTCGCCATCTTAATTAAACTTTATTTTTAAAATTTCTTAAAATCTTCCAGAAACCCTGGATAGCAGTTTGAACATGACTTTGTTTATAACAATGGAATGAATTGGATGAAAATCTTTTCTATTAACCAAGGAAAACAAATTGAATACAGTAATACATTTTACCTAATCCCTACTCATAAATTTTACATAGAAAACCGTCACATGTGACTGTCACACAAACCCACTCATTCAAAAACATTAAGTCCAAAAGTTAATTTCTCTTTTTCTCTTGATAAGAAGCAAAACCTAAATTTGTTCTTTCGTAAACCCAGATGTGTGTAGACCTGAGAGATATCAGACTGAGCTTACATATGCACACAAAACATTGCAACAGCAATGGCAATATGCTCATACTACAATTAAGGTTTTTGTTGTAATGTCATTGCAGCATTTGAGCAAAACATTGGAATGATTATTGGTCAGATATTTTGAATTAACCAAAATGAGGGAAAGATGTAAAACACATTAATATCTTTTCAAGTGTTTAACAATGTTTTTCTTTAATTTCAGATATCTGTTTATTTATTTGTTTGTTTTTCCTGCTAGATGAGTCATCAATAAACCTAAAGCTAATTATGGCACCTCCTTTTCTTTCAGCCTTTCTATATACTACAAACTATAAACATACCTTGATGACAAACCTGAAAGAAATCTCTTTATCTTTTATATTTCATGAAAATACCTTTTCATTGCTCTATATATTTCTAAGTTTGGGTGTTCTACCATGGAGTGGAGAGCTTTACCATTTATTTCAGATGGAATCAGAGAGAATGTTCTAGGAAATGGAAAATCTCAGGGTCTTGGAAATAGATACATCAGGTATCTTCATGAGATCCTTCTTTCAAATTTGTATTCAACTGATAAATAATTTAATAATACTTATTTTCCTTTGAGCCAATCCTGAAATCCTTTTCAGATAAGGACTGAATCTGAAAAAATAACTGATTTGAGCTTGAACCTCACTTCTTGGACCAGGAATATTTTCATAGATCAAGTTCAATTTTTAGCTGAAATGTCCTTCTGTGGACTGCAGTCACTTGGCAGAATGTGTCCCTGGGATCTTCAAAACTTTATGCAGTTCAATGGACTGCTGTTTACATAGACTTGTTGTTTATAACACAGTGAAAATAATGCTGTTTCCAAGCTTTTTACTTGTCATCAGAGGAACTTGGACTGACTAACTTGCAGATAATATCAGCTATTTGTATATAATATTAGCACAAGCTAATTCATATATCAAGAATTCATACATCTGAAATATTAAGTCAATTTGTTTCACCAATTTCTCAATTGAGTTTGGGTTTTGAGTTGATTATTAAGCCAGAGAAATTGTGGGTGCCCCATCCTTGGAAATGTTCAAGGCCAAAATGGACGATAGAGTCTGATTTCAATTCAGTTTCTCACACTTTTATTTCAGTGTATCTTTCAAATACAATTATGACTATATGTAATATAAGTCATGTGTAAAAATCAGACAAGTTTAAGTGGATGCAAATACTGGAAAATAGCAGATTTAAAACAAAAAAATTCAGAGTACAGCAATAAATGCAATACTGCCATCATGTACATTGGAATCACTTTCTATATAGTACCATGTCCACCAAATTCTAACATGTTTTAAGAAATAAGTGAGGACACAGACAATCTTGGACATTAGATTGTAATCAAAAAATTGTGATAATTCAAGTGGTTTTAGTACAAAGCTCACTGAAATTATTCATTAGGAAGATGAATTTGCAAAGTAGGTTTTTTTTCAAAGTAAATAAATGAAAAGCCTTGATAATTTTTTGAAATACTAGGCATTGACATAAATTTAATTAGAAGATTCAAGAAAATTAATGACTTATTTAATTTTAAAAACTTCTCAAGTATACAGAAACTTTTTTTAGAATATGTTTTGATTAAATTATAACATTTTTTCAAAACACAATTTTTCCTTGTCTTCAACTTCCCAAGAAATCTAAACAGATTCGGAAATTAATACATAATGCAAATCTCTTTAAGTATCATATAAAGAATCTGAGAAGAGAAGCTGGATCTACCCTAATGTGTTACTCTGCAATAGCTCCAAAATCCTCATTCAAAACATGAGTTAGGGAACTGAGGAAACAAATGTGATTTAAAATTATTTTTGTACAACCACATATATATCTAAAAACCTTGGATTTTTTGGCTGGCATCTGGTAAGCCAAAAGAAGTTGCTTTAAAAATTTAGCTTAAAATTAAATAAAAAATAATAGTTTAAAATTAGTCATTTGAAATTTTAATATGAGTTTGTCAGAAAGAAAAATAGCAGTTTAAAAAGCTGATGACAGGAAATATTTGACCATTTGTTCTGAAAACTGACACAGTTACTGACACCTATTGAATATTAGCAAGCTCTTCAAAAATAGAGATAAACTTTTCTGAAAAAGTTTATTGTTAGAGAATTGTAACATTTTATTTCATGGTTTAAGTGAATCTATGGAACTTCATTTCTGAGAGCAGCCTTCATAAAATTCTGTAGAGCATCCATATGAAAGAATGAGCTTTTTTGAAAAGATATATGTGTTAGGGTAATTCCTACAAAATTATAATTTTTTGCAGGTTTACTGTATTTTATATTTCTTAAATAAAGTACTTGTTTTCTTGAAGTCCTGTGTGAGTATAAAATCATAAAACTTTTAGTAAAATAGCTGTTCTGGAATACATTTTCCAAATTGCTTGATACCTGAACTTAACCTTCCTCCTAGAGTTTTTAATCCACAATCCTGATGCTGCCTTGAAAACACGTAAAAAAAAAAAAAAAAAGGGATCATAGAATAGAATAGTTAGGCTTGGAAAGGATCTTAAGATCCTCTAGTTCCAACCCTCCTGCCATGGGCAGGGACACCTCCCACTAAACTATGTTACCCAAGGCTCTGTCTAATCTGGATTTGAACACAGAGATATTTTTTTTTTCCTTCAATATATATTATTTATTCATTTTAGATTTCTTTTGCTACCTTTTAAAGGAAAGTTCTAAAAGCACACTATCAAGCCAAGGAAGACTGGGCAAAGGTTAATATTTGGCTACTGAGCAAAGTCCGAAGAAAATGGACCTTCTTTGTGGGTAATGATTTCCACAGATTAGAGATATCTTATAAGGGAATGAACCTTAAGCATCTGTCTGCATTGATTTTACTACAGTGTTTAGAAAAGATCCTAAATGAATTGTTTAGACAAAATTTAGTTGTTAATCATTGGGAGTTAAATTACATAACCCACACTCAGGTATGTAAAGTGATACATAGAAAAGGAAAAACAAATGAAGAGACATCCAAGGATCTTTTCTGAAACTTTATTGTGTTGTTTCAAAATATATTAATGATGTATGGCTAAAAAGGGAGGCTGTCTTTTTTATTTGCAGAATACAAAAAACTGTGGAAAGCTGCAAGTTTAACAAGTTTTCAAGATCTCCTTCCGTTTAATGTGACTTGTACTATTTAAAAACCTTAATCCTCAGTACTTTGTCTGGTCAATGTAACATATAGTATCTTTGGTTAGATAACTTTTCATCATCTTGTTCTACTGGTAATACTCATTTTGACCACATTCTTTGATGATGAGCTTATTTCTGTAATTCTTATTCATGTCATATACCCAGGGACTCCTTAGGCACTTACATCTAGAGAAAATAAAGAATGAAAACAGTGCTAGCAATTAATCTAATTCTAAAAGTTTAAAAATAAGAAAAAGTCAGGATCATTCAGAAAATATAGACTTCTACACAAATGATTGCAGAAAATTAATACTTTGGACCTGTTTTTATGAGTGTGTTAGAAGTAATTTTCTTGTGAACCCTATCAGATGAGTAATCAACAAGGCCAATGACTTTTAGAATGAAGACTGGAATGGTAAATTTCTTTGTAGTTTGCGCTTTTTTTGCCATAGATACATTTTGATTGTAACAAGGCATTTGATATTGTTGCCCAGTAACATAGAAAGTAACATGAATCAGAGAAAAATTTTAGTGAGAAATACAAAATGCCTCATACTAGAACTGGAAAAGAAGTGTTATTCTATGGAGATATTTTTTGGAATGCAGTTTATTTCATATTCTCATTATTGATTTAGGCAGGGGTAAAAAGTTGACTTTGATTAAATTTATCAACAACTGAATCATAACATTTGAAACACATCAACACACATGCAAATCCACAAATGCAAAATAAAATATAAATTGCAAGTGATCTGGAGATAGATGATTAATTGAATATAAGAAAATGTAATATACTATTGCTTGCTTAATTTAAATCCTGAAGATAGGAGGAAAGATGTAATAAAATGAACAGACGGAAACTTTGGAATATTGAAAGTTAGAATAAAAAGGAGTCTGTCGGTGATAACAAAATAAAGGTATAGTTTGCAATATGACATAGAGAGGGCAATGATGTTGAAAATTCATTATAATCCAAATGTGATCTAATATCCACGACTTATTATTGTATTTTATATAGCCTTGCTGGAAGATTATCTGAAAAATTATATGAAACTGTCTTTACTTTTGCATAAGATCTAAAACTAAACCAAATAGAACCAAAACAAAAACTACATCAAAGAATGAACAAAGTTATATGAGAAAGGGAATATCAGATGCAGCAGTAAAATTCTTTATATTCCTGTAAAGGGGAAAAAAAATCATTAGAGGTTTAATTATCCATCTGTCTCTTCCTTCTGTCTTAAGAACTTCTGAGTTACATTGCAGTCACCAAGGGCCATATAAGCCTTTACTATAGTGTATCAGTACTTTCAAAGAAATTGTAAATGACACCAAAACATGCTGGGAAGACTTTCCTGGCACATTTTTGTAAATCTAGGAAAGCCTGTTTCAAATAGTGTCAACAGATCTCCACTTACAATCTCCACTTACAAGAAATATAACTCTTGTGGTGCCTTGTCAGAAGCACCACAAACCCAGCATACAGTTGCTGCGGTTCCTTGGTTACTTGTAGTACATAACTTGAATTCCTGCCCTTAGAAACAGACTGTTTTTTAGGGAATAATCAGAGCCTATGATTTTTCAATATGCTTTAGAGGATGGTGAGAATTATAGAATCATAGACTAGTTAGGGTTGGAAAGGACCTTAAGATCATCTAGTTCCAACACCCCTGCCACGGGCAGGGACACTGCATACTAAACCATGTCATCCAAATCTCTGTCCAGCCTGGCCTTGAACACCACCAGGGATGGAGTATTCACAACTTCCCTAGGTAACCCATTCCAGTGTCTCACTACCCTAACAGTAAAAAAATTCTTCCTCATATCCAATCTAAACCTCCCCTGTTTAAGTTTGAACCCATTAGCCCTTGTCCTATCACTACAGTCCCTAATGAAGAGTCCCTCCCCAGCATCCTTGTAGGCCCTCTTCAGATACTGGAAGGCTGCTATGAGCTTTCTTTTCTCCAGGCTGAACAGCCCCAACTTCCTCAGCCTGTCTTCATACAGGAGGTGGACCAGTCCCTTGATCATCCTTGTGGCCTCCAATGGACACCACTCGTTGCTGCTCTCCAACTGGACATTGAGCCATTGACCACAACTCTTTGCATGTGGCCATCCAACCAGTTCTTAATCCACTGAGTGGTCCACCTGTCAAATTGATGTCTCTCCAGTTTAGGGACAAGGATGTCGTGTGGGACAGCGTTGAACACTTTGCACAAGTCCAGGTAGACGACATCAACTGCTCTACCCCTGTCCATCAGTTCTGTATCCTCATCATAGAAGGCCACCAAATTGGTTAGGCAGTCACTAACCATCTTGTTGCTTTTCATGTGTCTTAGCATGCCTTCCAGGAGAATTTGCTCCAAGATTTTGCCAGGCACAGAGGTGAGCCTGACTGGTCTGTAATTCCCCGGGTCATCCATTTTCTCCTTCTTGAAAATGGAGGTTATATTTCCCTTTTTTCAGTCATCAGGAACTTCACTTGACTTCCAAGATTTTTCAAATATGATGGACATTGACTTAGCAACTTCATTTGCCAGTCCTTCAGGACCCTTGGGTGGATTTCATCAGGTCCCATTGACTTACGTACATTCTATTTCTTAAGATGGTCTCGAACCATCAAATGGTTCACTGAATACTTAGCAAGCAAACTATCAGCAGTTAGTTTCTGGATTTACTCCTCTGTCTTAATAATTCAGTGAATGATTTTCTGCCCATCAGTTATAGTAGCTGGTAGTTGTTATTCACCATATGAAATACATCAGTGAATTTCATATTATTCATAGCACATTTCACAGATTCCCATCAGAGCAGAATCTGTTTGCATTTTATACTTTAAAACACAGAAGAAAGACAACTTTTGTCCTGATCAACCTATCAAAGGTAAAAAAGTAAAAAAAGAAAAAAAAAATATTAAAAAGTTAGAGTGTAAGTTTTGGTAAACTTAATATCAGCAATTAGAAAAAGTTCTACTAGCATTTTTTTCTTAATATCCTCTTTTATGACTATTTTTATGTAATATCTTATTTTCTTTTATGAGGTCATGAACCTAGTCATAAACTCCCCATATTAACTATTACATTCCATGGCTGCATATTCCTGTTTTACAAGTAGGTGACACAAAGATACCTAAAACTTGCTCAGGCTGCCAAAAGCTTTTCAGAGGCCTGCTCAACAAGTACCAAGAAAAATAAACATTTTTCTATCCTTGCTGTATATTATGGTCTACATGTCTTTATGCACATGTCCAACACTCTGTTTCTTCCTGTCATTTTCTTTACAATCTTCCTTTGTTCTTTTTGCACTTTTTTATAGGCTATAAAATTTTATCTGAAATCTATTGGTTTTATTTTTACTCATGTTTTCCTCAGTATGTAAATCCTTATAATAGCAGTGATTCACACTCCATCTGTTTCCACAGCTAATTTGCTAGCTTTAGTTTCTGACATTCATCTATGTCATCAATTTTATCTACTTGCTCATTTTGGCACTTTTGGTATCTCCTGGTAACATACTTGACACTATCAAAACTTCTCATGGTTAGATAATGGGATTCAGTTACATATCTGAACAAGGATCAATCTATTTGTGATCTATACTATTTCAGCATCTAGCTATGTTCTTGATTTTTTAAAACTGGGATTCCATCTTGATTTTATATAATGATGTGATTCAAGTGAAGCTGATCTAGAAAGCTCTAAATCTATTTTCTCATGCTGTGGTATTAAAGTGCACTGATTTCAAGGACGAACTGAACTGAATTGAATTGAATTACTTCATTGATCTTCCTCAAATGATGCCTCCCCATTTTAATCGATAACCTATTTTCTCACTTTAGCACTGAAATACCCTGTAATCTTTAAAACACATTTTTAACACAGCTTTACTTGTTCTTTCTGTTGCAATGAGCACTTTTCAATGTCACCATTCATAAGTGTAGTACGTTTATGCAACTGGGTAATCCTAAAATGGATTGAAACAAACAGCAATAGCTGTTTTGTTTTGGGTTTTGTTTTTTTTTTTTGGTTTGTGTTTGGTGGGTTGGTTGATTGGTTTGGTTTTTTCATGCACACCCATTACTAAAGAATGGGGAGATCTGACTACATAAATCTGGCTCCTTTAAATGACACAGGTGAGTACACTACTTTGATTGGTGCTTGTATGATAGATTGTAATTATTATTGCTTTTGACATTCCACATTACTCTCCATATTCAGATGAACTCATGACTAAAAAATTGACAGATTACACATACTCATCACACTTAATTAGCCCAACAAGTTTCAAACCCAATTGGATCAAGATGTTACTTATACAAAAGCCAACATTTGCTGAAGAGATTTTCAATTATTCCAAGGCTGCACAATTCAGCTCAAGCTATTTCTGGAGGATAGAAATCTTCTAACTATTGCTCTTAAACACCCAAAGTATTTGCAGGCAGTCAAGAAATTATCACCAATAATTACAGCCATTATAATTTTCAAGAACTTACTATTCACTGATAATTAAACATCCGCAACTTCTTGAGCTTTCACCAGTATTCAGCATTAGTCCACAGCATGGTTTGGACCTACACAAAAAATAACCAACCGAATATTTTTCTTCTTCTACCTTTATTCTGAGCATGAACCAAACGGTTCATCTTTTACTCACAATATAAGATTCTTAGAAAACAGATGATAATTTCTTTCCTGTGCTAACATGTTTGCTTGTTGTTACCACCATGAACATAAAATACAAAATAAATGTTACGTGATAAGGATACCTATTTTAACTACTGAAGGAAGGACGATTTAAAATAAATATACTCAGGGCTGAGAATGGCTACTAAAATTGGAGTAGTTTATTGGAGGACTGATTATTAAGTGATGGAAATGTACATAAGGAAGTAAATAACTACTCATATTTAATAATCCATGAATGCATCACTGCATGTGCTGGAGGTAGCAATCCATGACAGGTATGCTAGTAAAGAAAAGACCCATCTCATTTCTCTAGTGTCTTATGAAGAGGAGAGAATGTTATCTAAGACATTCAAATGTGGATTATATAGTGTAGATATATATTACCTATATCTAAATACAGATCAATTTGACAACCGTTCTGATGGCTACATTTTTTTAGTTATGCGTTTCTTTAAAAAAATAATAAAAAGAATAAGAAATATTATTCCTATAGCTAAAGAAGTAATTTATGTGAAACCCAGAATGTATAATTACAATAGGAAAACAATCAAATATGAAGAATACTTAAAAAAAAAAAAAAAAAAAAAAAAAAAAAAAAAAATAAAAAAAAAAAAAAAAAAAAAAA
>NDXB01002583.1:54520-65540 GCA_002631895.1 Agapornis roseicollis
AAAAAAAAAAAAAAAAAAAAAAGAAAATGAGATGCAACTGGTCTGGTTTCAGCAAACAAGAAGAAAACGCAATTTCTTCTAACAGAAATGACCAAATTGTCTGGTGAAATCTGAATTTTTAGGAAGATTGGACAAGTAGGTTTATATTTGATCACTAAATCCAAACACTTCTTAGGCTACTCAGTTGTATAAGTCTGTTTATGAATTTATTAAGTTCAGAAGGTTGTTAAAACTTAGAAATACAGCAAGTTTATGTAGTGTTTACCAGTGAAACCTGAAAATCCAGCTATTTCTTGTGGAACACTTCATGTTTAACTTGTATTTTTCTGACTACTGCTTACTTTTTAAGCTTCTGCTATTTTCAGGCTGCAAGGTATTTTGGGGCAGGATGTATCAACAGCAGACAGATTTGCCACAATGTATTTGCAGTAGCCATACAAATATCCAGCACAGCACAAATATTTTTCAGACTTTGGAATCTCAAGACCAAGGAGCCCAGAAAGGTATCAAAAGTCTCATATATCCCAATATAGTTTACCTTGAGCTTTAGAGGTAAGAATGAGTTCTGGACCATTCTGCTGTTGAAAGTGTCTTCTCAAGCTTCCACTATTTTAAATGCTGTGAAACCAGTAAACTTAACTAGTGATAAAATCAGAGGACATACGTACTATGTATGTAAACATTTGAAACTGAACCATGCCTGAATCTATAGGGATGTTCAAAGTCACATCAATTTAAACTTGGTATACTTTTGTTTATTTTGTCTAATTTACCAGAAGAAAGTAAGTAAAATAATAAATAACATTTTAATTCTAGATTTGGATGATAGAAAGCATTATGAGTTCTGTTTTGAATCAATACTGCTTTATGTGGTTGATCTCCAACTGGAAAAAGTTTTGTCCACTGACAAGAATATTTTGTACACTTTTAAGCACTATGTATCCCATTATCTCTAACTACTCTTGCTGAATTTATACATGTATGTTGTTTTGAGTAATTTTTTGTCTGAGTACAAATTTTTTCAAAGGACAAAATCTGGCAATGTAATAACAAAAAGTTAATCTTTTATTCCCCAGACATTGAAAAAAAGGCATGTTTAAGAAATAGTGAGAGTATCCTTGGTCTTGTGAGTTTAAATTGATTTTTCCACTGTGAATGAATATCCAAAGTGCTGGAGAATGGAATATATGGTTATGGCTTTTACTTACTTTTTAATATTTAACATGCAGTCCATTTTACCAGCATTCTGCATGCATAATGACAAAGCTATTTTCTTCTAAAGGCTAAACATATTATAGACTTTCTGAGTTTCTCTCTTTCTTTTTTTTTCTTCCCCCTTCCCTTTCATTCTTCTAAGTAAGCATACAGACTTGCTCAGCAAAGGTTCTATGGACCTACCTAGAATATCAGACTGAACATCAATGGTATTGAATGAAGTCATCAGTTCGATTTCAAGGTTTTGTCAGTGACATAGGGTTACAGAAGAAACACTGGACAAATATCTATCAATTCTTGAAAGTATCACAATGGACAGGAAGACCTTAAATGTACTACCTGAATTTCTCTACCCTTATTTAGCGTAAAAAGAGAGCTTGGTGTAGCTGCAATCATTTTTAAAGTGATTACATCCTGAGTAGATGAGAATTGAACTTCCACTCTTCACAAAGCCTAAATCAGCTAACCTGAAAGGAAAACCAGCACCCATGTGCTCCTTGCACAGGTGCAAACAGACTGAATAAGCTGAAAGTTAGTTATTGTCACCCAGTCAGTGCTTTAGCTCCAGGATTTGTCACAAGTTCTTTTTTACCGAAATAGCCTTCATTAACTACCTTCTCTGCTTTCAGTCCATGCAGTTGTTATTCTAGAATCACTAGGTAACTCAGGAGGGACCTGAAGATGTCTCTAGGCTAACTGCTCACTTAAAGCAGGCTCAGCTATGAGGTCAGACAGGTTACTCAGGGCTCTGCAGCTGGGTCTTGAAAAGCCTGAAGGATGTGAAGATATTGCACAAACTCTCTGGGCAACCTATTCTGCTGCCTGACTGTCTCAATGGGGAAAAAAATTCCCCTTTACATCAGGTTGAATTTACCTCATTGAGTGTTCATTGCCTCTCACCCTCCCACTGTGCACCACTGTGAAGAGCCTGATCCTGTCGCCTTGAAAACACCCCCATAGTTAGGGAGGTTGTTGGGTTCTTCTCTAAGCTGAACAAGTCCAGTTCCTTCAACCTCTCTTCATAGGTGAATACTCCTGCCCCTGCCTGTCCTGTCCTAGTGAACCTTCACTGAGCTCATTCTTATTGATCAATGTCTTTCTTGCACTGGGGTGGGGAAAGGAGTGCAAAACTCTAGACATAGTCTAACAGATTATGCTTAGAGGGGATAAGCATTTCTCTTGAACTTCTAGCTTTGCTCCTATTAATGCAGCCCAGGTCTGACCTTCCTGCTGCCCAGGTCTGACCAACTGCTGCCAGCTGAAGGATGCATACAGGCATGCTGCCTACTGACTTATTCCCAGCTTGCTGTTAACCAGGGCCCCTGAGCTTTTTCTGCAAAGCTGTTCCTAAGCCAGCCAGTTCCCAGCTAGTGTTTTTACAAGAGATTGCCCAAAGTCATGTTACAGACTGAAAAGCTTCTCAAGTTCTGTAGGTATTTAAGCAGAATTTCTCTACTGGACATGTAAATTAGTTACAAAAAGAGAAGAGATTGCTATTTAGATGGCTGTTGACAATGGAACAAGTCCAGAGGAGGGCCACGAGGATGATCGGGGGGGCTGGAGCACCTCCTGTATGAAGATAGACTGAGAAAGTTGGGGCTGTTCAGCCTGGAGAAGAGAAGGGTGCATGGAGACCTCATAGCAGCCTTCCAGTATCTGAAGGGGGGCTATAGGAATGCTGGGGAGGGACTCTTCATTAGGGACTGTAGTGATAAAACAAGGGGTAACAGGTTCAGACTTAAACAGGGGAGGTTTAGATTGAATATAAAGAAGAAATTCTTTACTATAAGGGTGGTGATGAACTGGAATGGGTTGCCCAGGAAGGTTGTGAATGCTCCATCCCTGGCAGTGTTCAAGGCCAGGTTGGACAGAGTGAGGTGTCCCTGCTTATGGCAGGGGGGTTGGAACTAGATGATTTTAAGATTCTTTCCAACCCTAACTATTCTATGATTCTATGATTCTATAAACCAATATAAGGCATGTTGTAACAAAACTGAAAAAGAAAGCAAGATTTTATGATGAAAAAATATAAGACTTCTATAAACAGCTGGATGAAAGTGGATGATGTAACTGCCTTTTTCAACCTCACAGTAAAAGGAGAATTTTCTTTCATTTTTTCAAACATCAACATGAAAACATCTGTGAGAATGTCCAGGGACTTACTCATTTGCATGACTTTTTTATTGCTTTGCAGTATGAAGCTGCTTATTCTTAATAAGTTTGCAGAAGTGTTACACAAACCAGTATCACATCGTTAACTGATAACACTCATGACCGAACAGGGTCATTCAGATCTACAAACAGTACCATTTATCCTGAAAGTCAAATAAAAAGGATCTAATTGACTTTGAGGAAAAAAATTGACAGTCTGACAGAACTATTTCTTCTATGAGGATGGTAGAAAGCAAGTCTTTCAGGTCATATCCTTTACAATGCTAAAATTAGAATAAACCAGGAATGAATTTGTGTTAGGAGTTAAATGGGGAGTAATCACAGCAATCCACAGGTCACATTTTCATCTTTAAAGTGCAGCAGTGTTCCACAAACACAGCATAGTTAATTTCTCGAGGTTGTTAGTCTAGTTATTACGATGATAATAGTTATCATATATGTAACTATCTGTTAAAAGAAAACAAAAAAAAATAAAGCAAAATTTTGCTGCCTTCTAGGAGGCAAAATGCATGCAAAGTATATTTAGAAAGACAGAACAATGTTTCAGGAGTAAATGCAATATATTGAAATCTGAGAAAGTTAGGAAAACTAAAGAGTTTACCACTGATAGTCCTTGTCCCAGCTAATTTTGTGACTCTGGTAAACTATGCAATCTTATAGCATTTATTTTCATTTTCTGAAAAAAATTGAAATAAGAGGTCCATCCTGTACATTTGGTTTTGATACTTGGAATAGTACAGGGTTTGTCCCATAGCACACTTTAATAGTGTGTCTAACAATATATGGCTAATGCTATTGTTACTATGATATGCATAATGACATATTTATGCATACGTGCATATCCTAAACATCTCTTAGAAAAGAAAAAAGTTCTGTGTAGCCTCAGAGAAGTAAGTAGTTAAGGTATGAGTTTCAATAAACTCCTTACAACGCCTTTTGAGGAGTTAAAGAGACACAGGTTCCAGGGATTCTGATCTGAGCTTTTCTTGCCATAAGGTAGACACCGCCGTGCAATAGTTGTACTCATGTAGAAATTACAACAGCAAACTGGATGACCTCTGAGTCGATAAGAATATGCCCCTGTAAGTCTGTATTGAACTAAATACCACATATCTATGATATTAAAATGGTGGTTTAAGTTTGCTGATCTGGAATTTCCTGTCTGCATAAAATTTGCTTCAGTTCTTATGTACCTTATATAATGATGTCAAGTTTGATTTCCTGCCTTGTACTCATGATTTCAGGTTTCATTACATACGTTCAGTTTCTGCTTTATTGAATAATCAAAGCTAAGAAAAACTGAGATAAAAGATGTTGCACAAGAAAAAAAAAGATGTGGATGTGAAGCTAACAAGCTTTGAAGTGTTGACATCAGGAAGAACACTGAAAGAAACCTTAAATTTTATTGTGATAAAACAAAGCAACTACTTTGATTATTTTATAGTCTTCCATCATCACATTGGAGTTCCTCAACATTTTAATATATATATATTAAAGCAATACTTGTTGGCTGTTGAACAATTTTATTATATACAGTTTGCTAGCCAGAAAACCGAGGCCAAAATACGTAAAGTGATTTGCTGCAGACACACAGAAAAGTCTATGACAGAGAGGGGAACTGGAGTTCTTCAGAGAAAGGATCACAATCATGCTATCCTTTCTCTCTGCTCTAAGAGAAGTAACTGATGAAAAGAATCAGCTACTATTCTGAAGTGGAGAGAGGGCAATAGTGGCAACAGTGCATCCCTCACAGGTCTCAGATGACTGTCTTTAAGACCCATCCTCCTTTCCAATGAGTTAATGTTCTGGGGATGAATTGGGAACTGAGAGGATATCTCTCCTTTACCTCAGTGAACAGACCTGAGAATGTCCCTACTAAAACCCATGATTGATAATTTGCATAACACAGCTCCTCTACAGGTATGGCAGACTAAATCCAATCCATGTACTTGATTCAGAAATTTGTTGTTGAGGTATACAGCTACTTCATGGCAGCCAGATAAATGTGTCAGAGAAGACCAAGTGAGCATAAGGGTTTCTAAGCTCCTGTAAAAGTCATACTTTTTTTCTGGCTACATGAATAGTAACAAAAATCTCTCATTTAAAAGGACCAGTGTGTTCAGGCATTATGTTGATGTGAATTTAGACTATGAAAAGCTACATGTAGTCAGAATTTACCAGATTGTATTTTATTGAAATTACTTAGAAAAGAAGCATCACCCTTGAGAGGAGAACATGGGAACAAAGGTTAACTGCATTGTTATGGGGAATATCTCCTACCTGCTGAACACAATGGTTGTAGGTAGCACTAGCATCTAGCCAGCTATGTCAAGAAAAAGCATTCCTGTTGGCATGCTGTTGACTAGTTAAGCATGATGCCTGAGAAAATGCTATCACTCCCACAGCATTATTGTACAGCCTCTTGCATTTCAGCGAACTGGTGTAATCCTCCTTGCCACTACATGGGTTCAGGATGGGCAGCCAAGGAGAAAAAGTTGCATTTTGTCTCACCTCAGTCAAGGACTGGATATCCCAGGACTGCTAGGTACATAGGAAAAAGCAAGAAGGCAGAAAACTTCTTAAAACTGTAAAGACAGTAGAGTCTGACATATCTAAATACCACCATGCTTGATGCTGTTTTCTAGAGGATTTATCATAGTAGTTCTAGGGTCCTGGAATTGCATAGGTATAATATAAATGTGTAGGACAAAGAGCAAGTTGAGGATGGCTTTGTACCTTGATAACTTTATTCACCTCCAGAAGGTCCTAATTACTACCAAACATGAAGTGTTATATTTAACAAGAACTCTGAGTTTATGGAGTCTCTGTGAGCAGCTACCTCTACTGAATGTATTTTTTACTTACTTAAACAGGTAATGAGGAGAATTACTGTCCAATAATTTACTTCAGTAGATCTTTACATAATGATGTTTCTTATATAGATCAGTAATTCATCAATTTTGGTCTGAAGGAGCAAATGTTAGGAAAAATTACTACACTTGATTTTTCTGTGACTTCTGCAATCATAATGATGTAATTGCAAAATATTAAGATTCAGATGATTTTATAATGAAGAAGAAATCCCATTACTTATACTTTCCCATCTTTCATTCTTTTAGAAATTTCTATTTCACCAGAAAACATCTTATAAAGTATGTTTTATGTTGTTAATGACTGGTTATGTTTCTATAAAGCAGTAAGCCAAGACAGCGAAGTGAGAAAGTAAAAGCAAGTCATGAACTCCAGCTGCCTTTAGCATACAGAAAGAAACAAGACTGGATTTCAGGGACTCAAATTGTCTAATTGTTTATCTATATCTACATCTGCTTTTCTGTCCACCTATCAAAACTAGAATTTGGTGTGTTTATTTTCCCAGTAAATTATTGCCTTCAAGTGATGATCCTATTTCAATGCTATTAGTTAAAATGTATATGCTGCCTTTGAATTTATAAACTGAGGAATATTTTTAAACAAATAAACCCTTACGATTCAGATATAATGATATAACTTGCATTTTTCTTTTTTTCTTTTTTTTTTTTTTACAGCTTTGTGAATCAAATGAAATTTTCTTTAGAGCTGGTGCTAACTATGAGTTTGGGGGTTTTTCAAATTAGTTTAACTGAAATATAATTAAGTCCTATCAAATGAGCTAATTAGGAATTACAGTCTGGAATTTGTTAATGAGCCACAGACAATTCAGAATGGATTCTGTGCCCCTCAAAATGCAAAATTTCACTCAAAATTTGTATGAATCCAGGGTGACATTTAACTTGTATTTATTTTAAAGCATTAAAGAAAACCAAAAGGCTTGAAACAATTTTACACATGTTAAATAGCTACAAAAAGTATTATGAAATAACACCCTCTACTGAAAAATGCATATTTCTTTGTAAACTCAAAAACTAATAACTATTTTAACATTTGCTGTTATTACTAACTTTGGAAAAAATGGTATAGTTGGTTTTCTAATTAAATGCAAAAATTAAATTATAATTTACAAATTCAGTCAACTTAGTTAAAGTAAAATTATGCATCCTACTTTCTGATTCCTCACTGTCAGGCAGTAATATATATGTTCCCCTTGAGATGTGCTGCATAGCCATGGCTTTTTGAAGAAACACTGTATTTGTGATTAATTTTTTTCTAATGCTCCTTTCTCAATAATGAAGAACGTTTGTACTTGATGATAAATATGAGCTCCATTTTGAATTCAGAATGTTACTTGGTTTTTTCCAAAATTTATTTCACACAGTTCTAAGGAAAAAAAAAAACCATGAAAATGCAGCTACAGACAAGTGAAACTGATAGTTCTACAAGAAGTAATAGTAACAGTGTGGGAAGGGGTCAAAACACACAGTCTGTGCAGGTTATGAGCAGGATTATGTGATATGGTTGCCAAATATAAGATGGGTCTAGACTTTGTGGTCTCAGGATCACTCTCCATTCTTTGTTGCCAGGATGTCTATCTGGTTCATATGTATGCTGATACTATGAGGACTGGGCTTAATGAAAGCCAGTAGACTCAGTTTCCAACATATTATTCTACTCCATGCATGCATCTACTGATGACACCTATGTCTGGTCAGTGGAAGACCTGTTGACTCCATTGGCTGTGTTGCTGGTGTCTTGATTCTAGTGGCTCACTTGGCACCCATACAGGCACCTATCTGTGAACACCTAAACATCAGTGTTATAAGATCTAACTTGAATTTCAGGTCTATTGTCACAGACTGATGTCACCATCAAGGAGCCATGAAATCGGCTGTGCAAATCTCAAGTGCAACTTGTTTAACAACTTGACTAGTTTGTTTAGGATTAGGACACAATGCCAATGCAGTGACAGCTCCTACAGAAGTATTCTGAACTAACTAACTCTGACTGAAGGAGTAGTGTTACTAAAGCAGTGAAAACCCTGAATAACCTCCTGGTTTGGTTTTACAATACCTTACACATGAGAGAAGGGCATTTTCCATATTACTCAGTTACCAGCTAACACAGACGTTTCCAGTATTTCATAGAATCATAGAATAACAGAATCATAGAATAATTAGGGTTGGAAAGGACCTTAAAATCATCTAGTTCCAACCCACCTGCCACAGGCAGGGACACTGCACACTAAACCTTGCCACCCAAGGCTTCGTCCAACCTGGCCTTGAACACTGCCAGGGATGGAGCACTCACAACTGCCTTGGGCAGCCCATTCCAGCATCTCACCACCATAACAGGAAAGAATTTCTTCTTTATATTCAATCTAAACCTCCCCTGTTTAAGTTTAAACCCATTACTCCTTGTCCTGTCACTACAGTCCCTAATGAAGGGTCCCTCCCCAGCATCCCTAGAGGCCCCTTTCAGATACCAAAAGGCTGCTATGAGCTTTCTCTTCTCCAGGCTGAAAAATCCCAACTTTCTCAGCCTGTCTTCGTACAGGATCATCCTCGTGGCCTCCAATGGACCTGTTCCAATAGCTCCATTTCCTTTTTATATTGAGGACACCAGAACTGCACACAATACTCCAAGTGAGGTCTCATGAGAGCAGAGGAGAGGGGCAGGATCACCTCTTTCGACCTGCTGGTCACGCTCCTTTGGATGCAGCCCAGGATACAGTTGGTTTTCTGGGCTGCAAGCACACACTGAAGCCAGCTCATGTTCATGTTCTCATCGACCACCACCCCCAAGTCCTTCTCCACAGGGCTGCTCTCAATTTCTTCTCTGCCCAACCTGTAGCTATGCCTGGGATTGCTCCAACCCAGGCGTAGGACCTTCCACTTGGCATGGTTAAACTTCATGAGGTTGGCATCAGCCCACCTCACAAGCGTGTCAAGGTCCCTCTGGATGGCATTCCTTTCCTCCAGCGTATCCACCTAACCACACAGCTTGGTGTCATCGGAAAACTTGCACTCAATCCCACTGTCCATGTCAGTGACAAAGATGTTAAACAAATCCCTAAACTTTCTCTTGTAGCAATAAATGCATTCTATGACCCCTACTATTTTTACTAAGGAAATGGCAACACATTTGATTGCTGGTTAAATCTATAGTATTTCACTCTCAGCACACCCCAGATCACACTCAAAAATGATGTTTCCACCTTTAACAAATTTAATAAAAACAGATATTTATAGCAGCTGGAAGAGCAGAAGCAGAATGTAATAAGATAAGCAGCAGGGAATAAGAAAAAGAAATCACACCTGTAGAAGCTTTAGTTCTAAAAAATACATAATTCACCTTTTCAGCACAAGGGTGCATATTGTGATCACCGTGTTCATTGTCAGAGCTGATAATGAGATGTATCCTATTCCTAACCAAGAAAATGACTGAGACATTTTAAAAAAGCTTAAGATAATATTAAGACCTTGGATTTCTTATCTTTTGGTTACTGTATAACGTACAAATAGAATAGTTCTTGGCAAAAGCTGTATTTCTGCATCAAACAAAATAGCAGTACATCTAAACCAGCAACAATCTTGCTTCTTTTCAGTGTCTCCACCAAGCACTTTATAGATAAATAGCGCATACAGCTAGATGGGGAGGAGGCAGAGCCTAGAAACATACATTTGACTCTAGTTTGTGGAAAAAAATGAGGTGCAAGCCAATGAAATTTCACCTTTGAAGTTAGTATCATCAGCATAAAGTCTGCCTATTAATAGGTTTCTGTTGTGCTGTTGGACATAATTCTCTATTTATGTAGTTCAGTATAACACTGAAGCACAGGATACAGACTTTTATACTATAAGAACATATTGCAAGTGTCTTGTCAAGTTGTTTTTTACCTGGCATATGTAAATAACTCCTATTTTTGCTCACTATACCAAGAAAGTATTGGTTTCAGTTGTATAAAATTTCTTAGAGAAGAGATGCTACCTTTTTTGATATGCAGAATACTTATTTTAGTAATAAACAACTGTTTATCAATAACAAAAAAAAATTTGCTTTACCCAAATTTAAATATTTTCTTCAGTTTTGAAGAAAAAAAAATAGAAAAAACATTTAGAAATTTTAGAATTCTCAAAATTCTGTAGAAGGTCATGTATACTTTGTTCATCTTGTTGCTTTCTTGGCTATGTCAAACTGTTTAGTCTGTTCCAAAATC
This sequence comes from Agapornis roseicollis, assembly GCA_002631895.1. Classification (NCBI taxonomy): domain Eukaryota; kingdom Metazoa; phylum Chordata; class Aves; order Psittaciformes; family Psittacidae; genus Agapornis; species Agapornis roseicollis. The sequence continues at coordinate 64,998 of NDXB01002583.1, forward strand.
CAGAATGAAAACAAATATTTAATTCTAACAATCAGAGCTATTCTTCAGTTTCTGATTTACATTCATTTTCCTCCTTTGTTAGTTCTATATCTTCCAATAAATAGAAGACAGTCATGTTGTGACAGATGATTAATTCTCTCTAATTTTCATGCAAAAACTGTAGGAGTGTTCACCCTAAAAAAAAAAAAAATCCCTTGAAAAAAAAAACAATGGATANTTTTCCTCCTTTGTTAGTTCTATATCTTCCAATAAATAGAAGACAGTCATGTTGTGACAGATGATTAATTCTCTCTAATTTTCATGCAAAAACTGTAGGAGTGTTCACCCTAAAAAAAAAAAAATCCCTTGTAGAAATAAGCTATGGTTATAGATTCCCTCTTCATATGCAGTGGAAGAGTTAAAGAATAAGAATTACCAAAGTGGGAAACAACATTTTATGTGCTCTTTGTTAAAGATTGTGAAGATCTAAGGACTCAGTAGCAAAAATACATAAGTGAACATAAAACAGAAATGTTAAGTAAAAAAAAAAAAAAAAAAAAAAAA